>JARLTB010000107.1:1687500-1695000 GCA_030141615.1 Unio pictorum | reverse complement strand
TAACTGAGGAATAATGTCATTTACGTTATATGAACCGCCGTTATTTATTTGATAGCGTACACGCATATATCCACACAGCCATTTCATGTCTTCTTGGATAACTTGACTAACACTGACACAAGCGAAAGACCCCAACGATCCTATATTCGTGAATTTTCGACTGTATCTAACGATGATACGAGAGAGAGAGAGAGAGAGAGAGAGAGAGAGAGAGAGAGAGAGAGAGAGAGAGAGAGAAAGAGAGAGAGAAAGACAGAGAGAGAGAGAGAGAGAGACAGAGAGAGGAGGGACGGATCTATCTATCTATCTGTCCGTCCGTCCGTCCGTCTGTCTGTATATCTGTCTGTATGTCCGTCTGTATGTCTGTCCCTCTGTCATTCTGACTGTCTGCTTGTCTCTCTGAGTGTCTGCTTCTCTCTCTCTCTCTCTCTCTATATATATATATATATATATATATATACATACATAAGTATTTTTTATAGTGATATTATATAAATCATTTAAATGATGACGATTGCAAATATTTTGGTGAAGTATGACGATTTATAAATCCATTCATCCATCTATTCATTCGTCAAAATTTCTAATATGTATCTCTTTATTTAATATCACATAATCTTTATGAGAGCAATTGTCAAATCGTCAACGTTCAACGGTATATAAAGGGGTATTTTTGTAGTAAAGAAATTAAAAATGTAAATTAAATGCAAAACATTTTCGGATTGATTTTTATATTTTATTTATGTTAAAATGTTCTTTTTCTTCCCTTTTCCTCATGTGTACAGAGAATTTATATTTACCGCTTGGATATCACACTATTCCATGCAGAGACAGTTAAGTTATTCGTTCTTCCACTCCATATTAGGGATAAATATGTTCCTTTCAATGCTAGTGTTTGAGAAAGCGTTTATAAATGACATATTGTATCTCTAATTATGTTAGCACCTTTTTTGGATCAAATACAATACATTGTAATGGGGAAGCTGCCATGGCGATTCTACCCCGACCATCCCGGAAGAATGAAATGTTCCTCTTCCTAATATAAAGTGATATATCATTATAACACTATCACAAATATTTGTCTATCAGTAATAATGAGTTATCAATTCCTTCTTTTCTACAACAATTAAAAGTACCGTGTAGAAAGGTAAAGCGTGTCAGGCGGTGGATATATCCACTCGGACTGTAAGGCACTCGCTCGTGACCCTTAATTAGTAAGTGATCAAAGAAGTCCAAAACCATATCCAGTGGGGATCATTAAAGTAAATCTATTTTCATTCCCCTCCAAGCAGCATATAAAAGTTTTAAAAAATACAGCAGCATGTTTGATTCATGGTGTAATTTTTAAATTATGTATATCATCTTCTAGAGCAGTATCATCTTGATAGTAAAGATCTACATGAATTTCAGCACACACCTCTCTCTCTCTCTCTCTCTCTCTCTCTCTCTCTCTCTCTCTCTCTCTCTCTCATATGTAAATTGTAGAATTCATTGGGAGAGAAATTCTAAATGCCTCTAACGATTTTATCAGAGAAATAATGTCATCGACGTTATATGAACCGCCGTTATTTATTTTATAGCGTACACGCATATATCCACACAGCCATTTCAAACCCGCATTAGATATATAAATCTCCACCATTCTCATATCGGAATTGTGTGCATATTCGAGGCCTGTATCATTTCATGTCTTCTTGGACAACTTGACTAACACTGACACAAGCGAAAGACCCCAACGCTCTTATATTCGTGAATTTTCGACTGTATCTAACGATGATACGAGAGAGAGAGAGAGAGAGAGAGAGAGAGAGAGAGAGAGAGAGAGAGAGAGAGAGACGGATGGACTGAGTGAGGAGCGGTTCCAACCATGTGGACTTTGTTATATTTAATAATCAATATTCGATTTTAGATCATTATGGTAGGTTTAGAATACAACAAAGGTTTCAAACACAGTACAGTAGGTTCCTCGTAAGCTACAACTTTAAGATATCTACCGAGTGTCACTGGCTATTGCAACCATGTATCATTCCTATCATGAACACATTAGATAGACCCCCAAGGAAAGCGTAAATAAACCGTTTTGACGAAACATATTACTGGATGTTACTTGGCACAAGTTCAGTGTTAATGTTTCCATCCAGCTCATTATGCTTTTCTCTGTCACTCCCGATTTGTGCTTTTTTGTCAATTACACAAGATAAGAGAAGAAGAGAAAAAAGAAAGGGTTACGCATGATAGGGTAATAGACCATTTTAATAGCATTTAGTAAACATAGACTGTAATACTTTGCGTCGTTTATTTTTAATTGACATTTATGATTAATGAATGAGGAATAATTCATGGTTGACGTATAGGCCTGCGCTTGTAAATATTGTAAAGGGAATGGGTAATGTTGGTCAAAGTCCCCATAATTAATATAAGTATGATGTAATTTATGTTGAAGTACCCAGTAAGTACTGTAATGAGACTTTTACTAGTAGTGTCTAATGAATATATTCAAGAAATCCGGTACCGAAAATGAAAGGTTTCGAGTCCTTAATCGACGTTTTAATCTGAATAATTTAGATATATCTCCTCTCATAACAGAGCAGTACCCCAAGTACTTTCGCGCACCGATTAAGGTTTGTCTGTCCTTGCCATCGAAAAACTCAGAAAATTTCTGCTCAGTTACATTTCATAGTGCCCCAAATCTTAAGTTTTAATCCTGCATTTTATTTCAGCAAACTTTTAACCTACGTGTTTGACGTTCATGTTCATGTAATTGAAACTTTGTTAGAAACCAGAAAAAGAAAAGAAGAAAACAGAAGTGCAGCTGATGTTTTTTAAATACAAATTACAGAGTGTTTCTAACTGTGAGCGATATTGCGGTAAAATGATACAACGCATGAGATTTTAAACGGAAATCAAAGTTGGTGCTATTAAAAGAAAAGAGTTATAACAATGGATATATTTTATTAAACATTCCAAGCTATGCATAGTTTAATAAATGTTTATTACAGATATTGATACCCAACTGTTTGCTAGGAAAACAATAAACGGAAAACATTAAATGTAATATTACAATAAAATATAAAATATATACAATATAGTCATGATGGACGAAAATAATTCGACAAACAATTTGATTAATATAATAATCTAATTTGAATAAATTGCAAAAAAATTCAGAAGCTAATGAGAACGTTTGTTTAAATTTACCGCACTCTAATCCATTTGAGTGCCTGTTAGCAATGTGAAAAGGCATGCCACTTTGACGTGACTGAATTCAAATTTTTCAAGTGCATTTACTTGAATGATTAAATATAATATAGATATACATATCTCTCTTCACCTAAGTTGATCAAAACATAGTTTGTAGCATTCGATGGTTATACGCTAAGTTCCAAATAACTAGTTTTTTTGAGACTTTGGGTTTCACTTCCAAAACAGCTCGGACCAGTGTGTTACGCAGATTCGGGTGAGTATCCAAATCTCGTGACGTAATCACGCGTGAATGTCGCACATGGTGTCTTCTTACAGTCACATGACATTCCAACACATTCACATGACACTAAGCTAATATCACCATCACTTAAACTGTAATTTACCAGTCTCATCTTTAAATTTGATTTCATTAAAACATATTCTTCATCTCGCTGATGATGTACGCGTGGGAACTCACGTGAGCTCATGTCGAATTTTAATACAAGATGGTCACGATCATTTGCTACCTTCCTGGAGATCATCTTAAAAGAAGAAACAGAATCAACGGAGACATTCCTGTTGTCCTCAATATTACTTAGGACAGCGTCATCGTGCTTTTTATCTCGACGTGTCTTGTCTAGACTATCATCCGAATCCGATCCGTAGCTTTGCTCACAGAAATACTTGCATTTATCTTTTTGACTGGAGAAAGCTGATCTCCCATGCCAAATGAACTTGGATAGATCACCATCAGTTCTTCTATTTAAGCTTGAATCACATATTGGCATTTCCTTTGGTGTAAGATTTGTAAGTCGATCTAGAGGTAACCGACTGCTTCCAAACTGTCGCACCATTGTAGTCGGTTTTATAGATTTGTTCAAGTAGGTCATGGTTTTCTTAGCAAGAGGGGTACTGTGTAAAGGTGTATTGTTCCGTTTCATGCGATTCGGACCTGCAATAGTACATCTCCGATTAGAGGGCAATGCCATTGTTCCAAACCTTTTTTCACATTCGCCTCTATGATGCAGCTCATCATCCAACATAAGAACATCATTTGTTGCATCTTCAAAAGCACTGTTCAGTTCAGAGAGGCTGGTGTTTTTCACCAGTGGAATTCTAGATGTATAGTCAACAAGTGGACTTTCCCAGGTATGCGGCATGAATCTCAGGTGACCATTCATAACAGTATGGTCTATAGATGGTACGGGAGTCAAAATAGACGACAGATTCTCCATCTCCTTTGTCGCTATCACGTTACATAGTCCTTGCATATTTTCCTTATTCACGACCTTTAGAAATTGATCCAGACCGGTATCTGCTTTTGGGTGAATAGTCTTCTTTCTGATAGTTTGTTTAAAGAATTTGGCGGTGCCATTAAATTTTTGATACACCTCACTTAGGCGTCTTTTCTGCACCTGTACTAGTTGATACAGTCGCTTGACGCCCCGTATTGGTTCACTGGTTTTCCTTGATGGTTCGCATTTTGATGTATCCAAAGGAGTGGATGGAACCTTTTCAACTTTCTGTTCTTTGGTCAACAATTTATTGCGAAGACGTCTGCATTTGGCAATGGAATTTTTAGGCACGAATAGACGAGGTTTCTTGCGCATGATGAAATGTATTCTTGTGGTTTCAAACATCAAATCCTTGGCTATATTCAGAATGTTTGTGTACTTGGAAAGTTGCTTTTCGGTTCTGTCGTTTGACACAGTGAGGAAATAATAATCTTGATCATTCTCCTTCAGTCCATTGTAATTCAGCAAGTGTTGTATTACGTCATCACAAGTTGCGGTATTTGTCACCTTCAGGTAACGTTTGCTTCCGTCTACCAATACAGATATCGAATGCATCTGCTGGAACATACAACGAAAGAAATTAAAACAAAACATTATACAGGCTTTTTTACAACAGGAATTTAGTCTGCTAAGGAATTTATACTTTTGAAATAACAAAGCATTTTGTTGAATGTAACGAATAGTTGCTGGCCGATTTTACCTTTCTATAATTTTAACATAAGTTAGTTAAAGTGTTCCAATACACGAATGAATAATTTTGTAAAGGCTTTGGTGTTAGCATAAGCATTGAGAAGTTTCGTCCTGTAATTATCATTAATATCGATAAATATATCTCACTCAATACATGCAAAATAAATAAATAAAAAATAAAAAAAAATTATAAAGAAACTCAGAAAAATAAAACCTAAGTACAAAGGTGAACTTCTTAACAACAGTTTGCTACGAAATAAACCATTAATTCGAGAATAACAAATAGCGATGTCTAAGACATGATATAAGATAATACGAGATATTGATGTCGACATTTTATCGCAAATATATAGAGGCGTTGAAGCAATGAAGATAGCACTGATCTAAAGTTTACCTTAGGAAATAAAGTCGAGACTCGAGACATTTTTTATATAATAAATTATACTCTAAGGAATCTTATATTAGACATACCATGTGTCGACAAATTACTTTCGTATGAATGTTGATAAGATTGTAATTGAAGCGAATGATATAAGTAAACAGATGGGTTGAATGAGAGAGAGAGAGAGAGAGAGAGAGAGAGAGAGAGAGAGAGAGAGAGAGAGAGATGGATACCTTTCCGTAGTAATTCCTCCACAAAGAAGAATTGTCTTACTCCAAAGATGCACCAATATTAAAACACCAATATTACAACACAAAGCACAACAGTATTATTGTAACCGCGATTAGATTCTGACTTTTATGATGAAAGTTTAAGGTAGAATGAAAATCCTAAATCGTACTGTTTTATATACACCCCGTTGGTTATTGTTTACGACCCAATTGATAACCAATTAATTACTGCCCACGAGTATCCCATTCGCCCTGGGAAGTCAGTAATAGTTTTGTAATTGTCACCGCTCCACACATATTACAATAAATCATGGTTTTGGATCTTAGTGTATAACGAAGGAATTCAAAACATATTATTACCAATTAATGGATTAACAATTATCACATTATTAAAATAGTATATCACTTTCAACTTAGAACAGCAAACATTTACACTTCCGGAGTGGATGCGTTAAATTTATTTTGTCGCCTTCCACATTACCATGTCTTGAAAACTGCAACCAATAAGATGATTAGAGGCTACGCAGCCTATTGAAAATAAGTTTAAAAACGTTTCATAAAATGTAACATTGAAAAAAAAAATGCATTCATTCATCCCTTATAAGAATATATCCAGGAAATGTGTGATTCATACGGAAAACTTTTGTTTTGCTTGGATTTGTGTGGTATACATATATAAATGCAAAATACTAATTTATGTTATAAGGAAAAAAATATTTCTGAGAAAAATGAAATAAACCATTTCCTTTATATATGACCATTATTTAAAAATCTTGTGAGAAATGAACGTATTTCTTTCTTAAATAATAAGATTGTTTACATACATACATACATACATACATACATACATACATACATACATACATACATACATACATACATACATACATACATACATACATACATACATACATACTGTGTTCACTGACATTGTACGTATTTTCTTCCATTTTCTTCCATCGTCTCTTTTCAGCATTTTCTCCCATCATCGTCGTCATCATCATCACCCTCATTAATATATGTAGCATCATTATCACAATCATCATCATCATCGCCATCATCTATCCTCAGCTATATCAATAACAACAAGAAGCAAGACAACAACAGTAGTACGACCAACAGAATTAGACCTTCAGTTGGATAATAATAATAATAATAATAATAATAATAATAAAAATAGGTAATATGCACTTCCTTATTTATGTACAATTTGCATCTTCACAAATGTAAAGCCATCACACTTGCAACTACGACAAAAATTCGTCACTTTCATAACATGCGCAAATCCGTCATATTCATTACACTTGCACATTCATCACAGATACAAATCCGTCATATTCATCAGACTTGCATATTCATCAAAGAAACAAATCCGTCATATTCATTACACTTGCACATTGATCATTTCTCTCTCTCTCTCTCTCTCTCTCTCTCTCTCTCTCTCTATATATATATATATATATATATATATATATATATATATATATATATATATATATATATATATCTGTATGTTTCTTTTTCTATCTTACTCTCTATTTATCATGCATATTTTTCATTAATCGGGGCGAATCTTTTATTAACTAGTACCAAACAACAACAAATATACATAAGTGTTTTATTTAGTGATATTATATTAATAATTTAAATGATTACGAATATTTTGGTGAAGTATGTCTATACATGCATGCATGCATGCATGCATACATACATACATACA
>JARLTB010000107.1:1492500-1685000 GCA_030141615.1 Unio pictorum | reverse complement strand
TTTTTGAACGTGCAGAATGTAGACATTAATCAAACTCTTTATTCAGCATTATTAAAACCAACATGAACTCTAAAGGATTTTTAGAAAAAAATATGATGTATTACTTTGGGTCTTTGATCAGTTATAGGTGTACACACACACACACACACACACCTTATTTACCGCATATATTGGGAAACCAAACAATATTTGTTTTCCTGTCTCACAACTTATGGTGAACTCTTTCATCAAGGTTGATGTCCCAAAGTTTAAGAAACACCCCACTGCACAATAAAATTGATAAAGAAATCACTTATTTAAAATGAAATAAAAGAAACATTGCATTGTTATCATTTATTATTTCTTTTCTCATCTTTTCTTTATTGAAAAACAATATGACTATGATCTCATGATAATGTCTCATTGTTAACAATCGACGGTATCTCTCAAATAAAAATCATTTTTTGACAAAAAAAACAACATTTCACTGTTATTGTAAATGATAATCTATTCGCTAACATGGGTCACAAAAGTAGTGTTAAGATAAAATATTAATGTGCATACTATTTACCATACAAACTGCAATGCTCGTTTGTATCAATTATGATTGCATATGGCAAACAAATAAACGTCCGAGTGATAAAGAAACACAACTGATATCGATCAAGAAACTCACTGCTTAAACTTACATTCAATATATCAAATACAACCATTATTTCATTACAAAACAAGCATCAGATTCTTTCAAGTGTTTATATGAATTCGGTCGACATAAGGTAGATGACTTTGGTTCCTCTTGATTCTTTCCATTGAGCCGATTTTTTTTTTCTCCTGTACAAAGTCGGTTAACAAGAAGCTGTACTTCGTCTTGTGGGGATACATGTATGTCATTTCCGGTTAGCATTCTCTGTAGGTGGGAAATCGTAGCTAAGGGGAAGTAACAGCGTTGTATACTTCTCTTTCCGGTAATTAAATTATTATTTCTTCTTTAAACTTGACGATGTTTTCAATTCTTTTTGTGAGACTATAACTAGTTTTAATCATGTAATGTAAATCTGATGTAAATGAAAAATGTTAGAGTATAGCTGTTGACCTTTACAGCACGAAAGGCGGAAAGAATGCCATTGTTAAGGCCACTGTGTTTACACATTAGAAATGAGAAATCAATGAATGAATTAATTAAGACCTGTGCAATTTTTATCGCACTCATGGTTACCGTTTTTTTTTAAAACTCGGTCTGAAGGTACAAACAAACGGGGATGTATTCTCAGACGACAGTTTTTTTTCTTCTGTCATTCAATGGTGGAACAAATTCATCAAACTCTCTCATTTCGATCGCAAATAGGAAGTAACGGTTCCCGTTAACTAGGTCGGAGTGGAGTGTGGGCTCCTAGGATTATATTTAATTATTACACAAGACCAACCCTGGCTCGTTTTTGTTAGAAATTGAAGTAGTGATGGATAGATGCAAGGTTCTGAGCCCCCCCCCCCTTCCAGTCAGCTATACCGACAGTTAAATTACCGAATACACAAAAGATGAAATTCAAATGAACAACAGGTTAATACCATTCAAAAACAGATCATCATTTCGCAAATTAAATTCAATATTTAAAACCTTATAATTCGTCTTTCACTCGACTAAGTCACGGCCTAGATCATCATCTGACGTAGTGTGATAGAATGTACTCCTGTCATGTTTTCCTATTCATCTATATTTTATTTTCTCTTGACTGGTACTCGTGTTCCTCTCCAGTCCAACTAAGTAGCGTCTGCCTCCATTCTCTTTTTTCTTGTCTTTCAGGGACTCGGGACCAACTTTACTAGGGTATTTCCCTCTATCTCTCCTGCAGTTATTTCATCACTAAAAGAATCATATGTGAACAAACAAGGACATTCGCATATTCATCTAGGTATCTAGAATCTCACTATATAACAATATGACATCAGTCACACATTATTACACATCGAAATACACATGCTTTCTGATATGGTGTACAGGGTTTCAACTGCTTACCACGCATATATCAATAGATTTTCTCATATTGGTATATACAGATTCTCAATCTTATTGTATAGAACAATATCACATGAAAAATGCACGATATTACTACGAATTAAACAACTAAGATGACGAATTGCAATATTAATTCTTTACATAAACATTGCTCATGTCAAAATATGCATGCAGATAAAAACACTACAAAGGAATCAAACTATACAATCGCATCAAATCCTACAGATGGTAATTCTACGTACTAACGATGCTAGTAATGAAGTATACATACTGCACATAATTAAAGTAGCATTACTTTGCCGTAATATATTACTACATACTACAATCGAGCAAATAAGCCACTGATATGTCCTTAGCTCATACGAAATTCCCAGAATAACACATTTTCCCACCAATTTCGAATGACGTCGGAGTAGTTAAGAACTTCCTGCAAGATGGTTTAGCGACTACTAATATTAGAGTTAAGCTTGCAATTCCAATGGTGACCACGCCTTGCTCACCTCCGAGAGGATGTCGATTCACCCATGGTCTACATAAATAGCTGACAGTGTCTCCTCCCCTGAACTTTGTCAAGGATGGATTTACGATCCCTACTTGATGTGTTCCTTTCAAGCCAACACCGGCAATTCAACACTTATCTGTGAACCGCGCGCCGCCAAAATAAGGCGCCTTGCATGAGTACCTATAGGCATGTTAAAACACTGGTTTGACACATCAGTATTCGCAACGCTGACCTTCGTAACTTTTATGACACGGAATTATTAGCCTTAGGGTCTAACATGTAAATTTTGCAATCTGGTCATTGTTCCTCATAACGTGACAATAAAGCACATTAGCATGTTTAATATATGTTGAAGGTACATGTTCATTGCTATGTTTTTTTTTTCAGGATGGATGCGGCAGCCTGCCAAAAGATGCAGACAAAAATGCTTGAGGGAGTTATCTGTTACCGGACGGCGACAAAGACCACAACTCTTGTGACATCATAACATACTGAAATGGAGCCAGTTGAAGAATAACATCAATATTCTCATTTCCTCTTTGATTCAAAGAACATAACTAAGGAGCACCTACCAAATGAAACAAAAGAAACGTCAAAGTGGCTGGATATTTTATCTGCAACCAATAGAGTCCATTTACTTCTTAACATGAAATGTCGATTCATGACTATGTTTTATATTTAAAAACGCGCATGCCGCTCCGAGAAATCATTACCCATAGGATTGAAAGTCGAGAAACTTAAACTGATTAGTTTTGGTGAAACCAAATATTAGAAGATGAATGATACATCGATTTTTGATGGCATCGCAATATTTTATGTTATGGCAAGTATCGATATCATTTCCCAGAATAACACATTTTCCCACCAATTTCGAATGACGTCTTGACTACCCCAATCCATTTGGAATTGCAAGTTTGAAAAAATAATACATAGATTTAGTAACCAGTGAACTGATATAACATGATATGCATAAATAAAACTTAATATAATAAATGAAAATTGTAGACCTTTTAATATCACTTGTTTCAAAACAAGAATACTGATCTCTTGCGCAGGATTATGTATCTGCTAGACTTTTTTCTCAGACTGGTTGCCCAATTCACTACAAGAAACCACCAGTCTCGATTTATATTATAGTTTGCAGTTTCAAGTTCAATATTAGAAAGCGTTCGATTCCATAGCAGACCAAAATGGCCTCGAATTCTTCAATGCATACCAATTATTAGTATGTGTGACTCCAAACTGAAGATATATCTGGTTAAGGTTTCAAATACTTCCATTTAACTATTTTCATATTTTACGAAATGGTAACGATATATATTTATGCGATACCAGTAAACTCCAGCACTGTCACACAGCGACAGATATTCATAAACAATATTCAAGCGATAAGGTAAGAACCTGTATAATGGCAAGTATTGACTTGTCATTTTATATAATGCATTTTATCAGCTGATAACTATATCATGCATTCTTAGAATTTATTACATCGTCGTGTAAAATAATTAATTGCTATGATCAGTTATATTAAAGTTTCCATCAAAGAACAAAAGCGCATCGTCAAGTTGCAGAGTATATTTTGTTTCGGTGTCAAAGTCTTGCATTAAAAACTACGACGATGTGGGTTTGCTTTTCTAAACAGGGCCAACTAGGAAAATATGCAAGTATTCCTTAATTCCTGTGACTATTGGAAATCGTCTTTTCTTTGCCTAGTCCGTTGCATGCATGGTGGTCTGTTATAGAAGGTCGCGATACATTGACGAATTGCGAGTCGGAAAAACTAGATATTGACTAGAAGTGATAAACTGACTATAATACTATTACAGTTGTAACAAACTTGATTCTGAAATTGGATGATAAAGGGCATGATAGACGCTTCTCACATGTGCATAATATGGAAAAATTAGCACAGGGTAGTTGAAACATAGCAAATTAGAAAATGGGAATGGTAAATTACCTTTTCAGAGAAACTGGTATTATTCTGTATCATCTGAATGTATCGAAATGTCATTTGACTTTAACAGTTTGTCATGTGCTATATTCACGTGTATAAATCTATAATTTCAAATGAATTTTGAATACACTGGCTCTTGTGGAAAACTGCTATATAAACACATACCCACCACCTCTGCTCGACATCTTAACCGTTTCAGCCGCATTCACACTTTACAATATTCTAACTATATTTGCGTACCAGGGTAACTGTTTTCGTCCAACTCAAACTGAAATTCGCAAATAAACATAACTTACAATCAGTGAAATTAATTGTAAGTATTCTTTAAGGATGCAATTGTTTTTCTTAAATTGGCACTTAATCGTCGCTCAATATACCATTGTGAAATTGAGCTTTGACCATTTTTCGCATTACGTCTTTTATGTCATTGAAAGAGATGAAGCTAACGATGATCTTTTGGTTTAGTTTTATGTTTTACGGCACGAACACGCAAATAGGTATTTCAGGGCAGAGGGTATTCGAATGACGTGCCTTGCTCAAGGACACATTACGGTATCCGCCAATGGCTGATCCGATAAATTCCAATGGAAATAAATAAATTACGTATGCAATAAAATATCTTTGGAACACAAGTGAAGAATTGTAAGAAAGGCATGTAGCACGTGAAAGCCATGGGCAAAATACAATTAGTATTGAGTCAGGGAGACAGATAATCTATGAATCAAATATAACCTGAACAGATCTTGAAGCGGATAGTTTCGCAAAGAAATTATTATGCCGAATCTCCTAGTTTGTACATTTTTGTAATTTCATACCAATGATCGAACCCAATTTTCTCGTTAATAAACGCTTTTTGTCGTTTATAAGAATATAACATTCGCTTCAAATCCCTTTGAATGAAAATGTAACTCGGATACAGCCATGTTTTTAATCCGTTTTATTATTCTTTTACTTTGCTTATTTTCCCCCACAATTTGGATTTTCATTGAAAACTGCAGTTATATAAGATAAAAATTTCAAACAGCCAAGGGAATAGTAGTACAAATTTTTATGTTACACTTTATGCCAACAAAATTATGATGTCATTTAAATTTCATACAACAGTAGGCAATAAAATAAGATCGAAATTATATAAAACACGTTTGAAGTGTTAAATATCCAAAGCATCGTTATATGAACAGTCCACATTCATTGCTTAATACAATGTTCAGCAGATCTCGTGCTTGTTCCATCACCTTTTCCATCTTTTGTACGATGCATTATGTGTGGTATGCCATACGGGGCGCATCAGACACAGTAGGAATCTTAATGGTCAATTAGTGTTCCATGATACCCTCCTCACAACAGACCAAAACCAGAGGGAAGGATGGAATACCTACAAAAAATCTCCTGGATATCAATATATCGCTTTCATTTGACATATTTATGTATATTGAACAGTCTGCGATAATATTGACCCCGCCCTGATTCTATTTCTCACAAGGTGCATTATCAAGCTGTGTACCTAATACCAATGAAGTAAATATCACGCGATAATGAAGACAAAACCCTGGAGCTGACGTAAATCCATACCTCGGTATGAACTTTAAAAAAATTTGAAATACAATACATGTCCTTTCAAGTGCTTTACCAACGTGTCTGACCTTACACAGTTCTCATTGAGGATTAAACCTGCTACTCTGTCACAATGGTCATACGTATTTTATATATTTTCAAAATTAT
Source organism: Unio pictorum (assembly GCA_030141615.1). NCBI lineage: Eukaryota > Metazoa > Mollusca > Bivalvia > Unionida > Unionidae > Unio > Unio pictorum. Next base: position 1,678,829 of record JARLTB010000107.1, on the reverse strand, counting down.
ATATATATATACAGTTGTGTGTATATATATATATATATATATATATATATATATATATATATATATATATATATATATATATATATATATATATATATATATATATATATATTGTGAGATGTATGATGGAAGCAAGGATTGGGAGAATAAGTTAATATATTTATATGTATATAATTACGTACCAAAGAGATTTTTACATTCGTTTATTTAGAATATATTACACCATTGATCCCTCTAGATGGAACAAAAAATATTCGGTCACTCGTGGCCCCAATACATTCAGCCACCCGTACTCGTTTCATAGTGGTTAGAGCGTCGGAATGTATGTATGTATGTATGTATGTATGTATGTATGTATGTATGTATGTATGTATGTATGTATGTATGTATGTATGTATGTATGTATGTATGTGTGTGTGTGTGTGTGTGTGTGTGTGTGTGTGTGTGTGTGTGTGTGTGTGTGTGTGTGTGTGTGTATGTGTGAGGAATAGATCAAACACCACACCACCATCACTATCGCCAAGTACAAGCTTACAAATTTCCTCGCGATCCTTGCTACAACGTCCATTTTTGTCCAAAATGTCTTCTGAGCCAATCTTTTATATGTCTCGTGCATAGAATCAAATTGCTTCATCACACAAGTTCTTTCACGCTTTAGTGGCTGTTGTGTTTCCTTGTCGTGTATCGTGGTTTACAGTCAAAACGTCTCTTCCGCTCCGGTGGCCTAGTAGTTAGATCCTCCGCCACGGATGCGGGAGATCATGGACTCAATCCCGAAAGAGTCATACCAATGACTTACAAAACTGGTACTAACAGCTGGCTCGCTTGACGCTCAGCATTAAGAGGTTAGTGATATGACTGGTCAGTCTGGTGTCAGGATAATTTGACAGGGTGAGATATCATGCTGTTTGTCTGAGGGATGATGGCCCAGTCCCAGACATCATTATAAACTGTAACACTGCAGACATCATAGTGATATGACTGAAAAACTCTTAAAACCACACAAACTGTAAATGTAAACACACACACTGTAAAATGTTGCCATGTCAGACGTCATTATGACCGCCGAAACGTTTCCATGTCAAAACGTATTCTTTTTTAAAACAAGATATTAAACTGCTTTAAAATCTAAGTGTTCCTGAAACAAAGTTTTACATTAAGTATCATCATCTGAACTGTAACAAACACCATTACACACCTGTAATCTCTCTACATCCAAAGTAACGGTAACTTTACAATCAGAGCAGCACTTACATGATTTTGGCAATATTGTTACTTTCTCTACGTTTATTTATGTGATTTTTGTGAGGATGATAATTATCATAGAAAAGCTAACTGACCGACAATTCTCTTGCATTATTTTCCTTTGCATCTGTTTTCACTTAACAAGAACACCAATACAATACCAAGAAGAAAACATTTTACAAAACAGAAAAAAATTCAATTATTGGATCAGTATCAAAATGGCATTATGACTACATACAAGATTTTAATAGAATTTCACAATATATACAATGGTATCACTAGGGTTGGTGTCACCCAGTGCGGTAATTCATAGTGTCACCCTCGTGAGCCTCATTCCATAACAGACCATACCGAATTCTTAGTAATGTTATTTTGTTGTCACTCCATTTGATGTTGGCACCAGGTGCGGTCCAAACCCCCCGCAGCCTCTAGTGATGTCACTGCATGTGTCTGCTCAAGCGTCTGTATGTGTGTGTGTGTGTGTGTGTGAGAGAGAGAGAGAGAGAGAGAGAGAGAGAGAGAGAGAGAGAGAGAGATGGATACCTTTCCGTAGTAATTCATCCCGAAGTCCACAAAGAAGAATTGAGAGGAGAGAGAGAGAGAGAGAGAGAGAGAGAGAGAGAGAGAGAGAGAGAGAGAGAGAGAGAGAGAGAGAGAGAGAGAGAGATGTTGGGGTGGTTATTACCTTAGTTTAATCATTATGACCCTCCCCCTGCATCCCACCCACCCACCCTTTACAAAACGAATTTTGTAAAGAACAATTAGAAACTCGAACATTTTTCAACGGGAATGTTAGGATGTTGATTGATGTGATAGAGATGGTTTTGGCACGTTGTAGTTATGTACATTTGTTATTGTTTCCGAGTACGATAGATTGAAGTGGTATGTGATAGATTGTGGTAGATTTGCATATTAATTATTTGAAAAAAGGAATAAATATATTTAGTGGTAAATAATTAAAAATATACTAGTCTACACTGGCATTTTCACATTTGATTGTAATAAATTTGGGAAGACTGGTGTTGATTGTGGTCTGTTGTATGTACTTGTCAATTATGCTCTTTTCACGCTTGATTGTGAAAGACATCTTCAATGCAGTATTTTCATAGTATATCGTGGTTGTTGATTGTAGTTGATTGTTGTCGAGTGTGTGGGATTATGGTAGCTTGTAATGGAATTTGGTAAAGAAGTGTTGCCGTCAAACAACTGCATTAAGTTAGACTATATCTTATTTGAAAGTGGGATGTAATTTATGTTGAAGTCCCCCGTCAGGATAATAAAGGGGAGATAATTTATGTTGAAGTCCCCAGTAAATATAATAAGGGGAGGTAATTTATGTTGAAGTCCCCGTCAGGATAATATAGGGGAGATAATTTATGTTGAAGTCCACGGTAAGTATAATAAGGGGAGGTAATTTATTTTGAAGTCTACAGTAAGTATTAGTTTCAGCTTTGTACTAGTAGCAAAACTAAATTTAGCTTCAACTGAATTGTTCGAGAAGTCGGATACATAAAATGAAAGGTTTCAAGAGAAGACTAAGAGCAGTACCAATTTACTCCACTAATTTGTATTGGTCTCCCGTTGACAATCAACTAGGTAATAATGTCTTTGTCCAGAAACGTTTCATAGAGTCCCACACGTTTGTTTTTGTTCGGATCAGGCATATCCAACTTCCAACGATCCAACTTACATGTTCATGAAATCCTATTCTTTGTGCGGAACCTGGAGTGAAAGTCTGTATTCGAAATAATTTCCAGTTGTTATATATATATATATATATATATATATATATATATATATATATATATATATATATATATATATATATATATATCTGTGTGTGTGTGTGTGTTAAAAACTAAAGATTTAAAGGTTTCAAGAGAGCTTATAGAATATAACAATACATAATATAACACATTCCAATAATCCATCCCATAATACCGTAATTTGGACAAACTGTCACATTTGTAATTAATTATCTCAGACACTTCACAGATGTCAAAGAAAACAACAGTCTTAATGGAGGTGGGAATAATGAATTTTATAAACGTTATACATGTCTTTAATTGTGAGTGAACTTTTACTAAGAGAAGGATTAAAGCATGAAATAAAGTATGTGTACGTTAAACATAACAATCACAATAAGACAAATAGTTTATTAAAAACTCCAGGTTATACATAGTTTACGGTCAAAGGTTGATCCGTGGACATTGAAGCCCAAAAGCTTGCAGATCATACATGCTCTTAAAAACACATTATAAAGAAAACATATATAACTAGTTTTTATGGAAAAATATAATTTGGAAAATAATTAGGATTAAGTTTCTATTACGTCCTAAAACGTCCAAAACAAACCAGAAAGTTCTTTCTCCTTTACTGCATCAGTACAGGGTATATCATTGACTAATAGGTTCTTATTTCTTGGGTTCATGCACTATAGTGATTAACAAAACTAGATAAATATACATATCCCATCATTGCAAGAATTCTATAAATATTTTCTTACAATAAGGTCTACTGATTTATCCTACCACTCTATGTTAATACAGTGTAAATTCAATCAACTACAGTTACTAATTAGTTTAGTCGTCTCTTCCGAAAGAACTCTGACCAGTGTCTGACGTAGATTCGGGTGAGTATCCAAATCATGTGACGTAATCACGCGTTAATATCGGACATATTGTCTATTTACAATCACGCGAGATTCCAACACTTTCATATCACATTGAACTAACATCAATATCACTTAAACTGTAATTTACCAGTTTCGTCTTTAACTTCGCGTTGATTAAACTATTTTGTGCTTCTTCTTGCACGTCATTCATGTGTAGAAAATCACTTGACCTCCTGTCGAATGCCAACATAAGATGGTCATGATCATTTGCTAACTTCCTGGAGCGGACGTTGAAAGATGAAACAAAATAGGTGGATACAGTCATGTCGTCATTAAAGACGGCGTCATCAATTTCTTTATGAAGACGTGTCTGGTCTAAACTATCTTCAGAATCCGACACGTAACTTTGCTCCCAGAAATGCTTGCATTGATCCTTGTTTCTGGAGAAAGCAGATCTCGTTTGGCAAATGAACATGGATAGATCACCATCAGGTCTTCTATTCAAGCTGGAATCAGATCTTGGCATTTCCTTTCCTGTAAGATTTGTAAGTCGATCTAGAGGCAACCGACTGCTTCCAAACTGCCGCATCATTCTAGTTGGTTTTATAGATTTTTTTAAAAAGGTCATGGTTTTATTAGCAAGAGGGGTACTATGTAAAGGTTTCTCATTCCATCTTATACGACTCGGATCTGCAATAGTAAGTCTCCGACTAGAGGGCAAAGCCATTGTTCCAAAGCTCCCTTCACCTTCGCCTCTATGATACAGCTTATCATCCAACATCAGAACATCATTTGTTACATCTTCTAAAGTATCGTTCAACTCAGAGAGAATGGACTCGTGTACTATGAGATTTTCAGCTGTGTAGTCCATGCGTGGTCTGTCCAATGTAGACTGTATCAGTCTCATGTGACCATCCATAACGCATGGTGGGGTTGTCATTACAGACGACAGATTTTCCATCTGCTTTGTCGTAATCACGTCACAGAAAGAAAAGAATCCATGCATATTTTCCTTATTCACATTGGTAGAAAATTGATCCAGACTGGTATCTGCTTTTGTGTTAACTATTTCCTCTTCCATTGATCGTTTAGAGAATTTGGAGGTGCCAGTAAGTTTTTGATACACCTCACCTAGGCGTCTTTTCTGCACCTGTACTAGTTGATGCAGTCTCTTAACGCCCCGTATTGGTTCACTGGTTTTCATTGAGGTTGCATGTTTAGATGTATCTAACGGAGTTGATTCCACTTTTTCAACTTCTTTGTCAAATGTTTTATCACGAGGACGTCTGCGTTTGGTATTTAAAATTTTAGGTAGAGTCAGACGTTTTTTCTTGCGCATGATAAAATGGACTCTATTGGTTTCAGAAATCAAATCTTTGGCTATAGCCAGAATGTTATCTTTGTTTGATAGTTGCTGTTCGGTGATAATATTTGACGCAAAGAGGAAGTAGGAGTCCTTTTCGTTTTCTTTCATTCCGTTGTAATTTAGCAACTGTTTTATGACATCACCACAAGTTGTGTTCCTTGTAACATTCAGGTAACAGTTCCTTCCCTCTACCCGTACAGATATCGAATACATCGTTAGGCTCGGCGCTTCGTCCATCTAGAACGCAGAAGAATGATAAAGAACACATATATTATACACAATAAATAATGAAAGAAACGAATAATTGGATGAATAACTGTAAAGAAGGAATAGTAACTGATTTTACTTTTTTGTAGTTGGAAAGTTTCGAGAGAATAAAACATATCCCAATAGACTGTGGAGTAGTTTTGCAAATAGCTTTCTTATTGGCCTATCTACTTATCATGGTTGCATTATATTAAAATTTAAACGTACACCTGAAATCAGAACACACACAGACACACACATATACGTACGTATGAAAGTACGTCCGTACGTCCGTACGGACATACATACATACATACATACATACACACACACACACACACACATACATACATACATACATACATACATACATACATACATACATAATACATACATACATACATACATACATACATACATACATACATACATACATACATACATACATACATACATACATACAGTAAATGCAGATGTGAACCTGTTACAGAAATTTACTACTAAAAATGCCATTACTGCAGTTTTTAAAAATACTGGTGTCTAAGAAAATAAATTCATAGCATAATATGCTAGCCATATTTCTCATTAGTCTTCAATTATATACAGAATTTATACCATGGAATACTTGCTGTTTCTAAGAGTGAAAAGGAAACACACGATGATCTTTATTTGTATAATGTTGCTGGATTGAATAGTTTTTGTTGAAAGAGGCAGTGTTGTCGAAACTAGGCAGATGTATGTATGATATGTAAGAAAGTATATCTGACACAGACACATACGCCCAATATAATCAGCTACGAGATTAAATCTTGGTTCAAGGATTCATATACATTCCCGACCAAATCCCTTCATGACGAAGTTTGAAGTCCCTTATGATTCGAGTGCATAGAAAATTCTATCGTGACATAAGCTGCGCACGGTCGAACATTCGTCAAGCTGGTGAACCTAGTATTAGTGCCAACCATATCATGTGAAGAAACATTCGAAACGTTTTAAAATTCTTACACCAAGGAATAATATATTGAACAGACACGTTTGTCGGTGAGCAGCCAGTTGTAATTTAATTTTGTCAAGAACTCTTAATATATTTTGGAAAAAAGTGTTTTTGCTATGAAAAGAGATAAAAATGTGTTGTCAAGCACATCCATATAGAGAATATATGTGTGTGTGTGTGTGTGTGTGAGAGAGAGAGAGAGAGAGAGAGAGAGAGAGAGAGAGAGAGAGAGAGAGAGAGAGAGAGAGAGAGAGAGAGTCCAAATTCACCATGAATTCTACCGGGAAGAGTTTACTTACTTCAAAAGATGAACACAAGTGAAACATGAATAATATGTTCCAAAGACCGCTATTCTGTTCTAGTGTTTGTCTGTTAAGAAGGCTGAGGTGGAATGAAAGTGCTAAAAACTTTACAACGTTTTATATATCCCGTTCCTTGTGGTTTAACATTCTTATAATTATCAATTAATTAGAGGCCACGAGTTTTTCATAGCCCATGGGCGGCTATCAATAGATTCGGAAAAGGAACCACTAGACATGCATTACAGGCCTTCCGTCACGATACTCCTGATTCGTATATAAAGAAGGAATTCAAAACGTGTTATTACTAATGGATTCAAAATTGGGTAGTTATTGTAGCGATGTATTCTTTAAACTCGAGACAGGAAGCTACTAGTTTTGCGTGAAAATTATTTTGTCACCTTCCACATTACCTTGAATTTGCAGCCAACAAGGTGATAATTAACGGATTAAAAATTGATTTACACCACTTTTTCCTACAACATGTCTTTATTTATCTATATATTCATTCTTTAATCCAGCCATTCATATATCGAGATATGTATATATACGTTTATTCATCCAATTTCACTGCATCCATTCAAAAGTCAAATCCAGTCATAGTAATTTAGGGAAAAAGATCAATGTTTGTATGTTTGTAATTAAATAGCAGGACATTATTTATTTTACTGTCTTTATATTTTTTAAATTTCGTTTTAACAACAAAGTTTGAAATACCATAGTGGATCCGTCTTTAAAATAGTTTTTTTTAAAAATCCAATTATTTGTTAAAAACATTTTTTATCGTTTCATTCCCATATTAAGGATAAATGTATTTTCTTTTCGTGGTTTGCTTTTTAAATAACATTTATAAATAATCTTTATAACGTTTAATTATATAAGCATCTTATTTACATAAAGTCCAATATATAATAATGTGGCATGCGATATAATGATCTTGACCCATTCATCCCGGAAGATGTACCTTTTCCTAATTTAAAGGTATACATCAGTATAACACTATCGCAATTATTAGTCCATTAGTAATAATACGTTCTTAATTGATTCATAATAAAATAATTCACAGTACCGGGCAGAAAGGTAACACGTGTCGAGCGCTATTATAAACCTATTAGTTACTTCACCAGGACTGGAGGGCACTCTAATCAGTACGTAATCAAAGGAGTCATACATCATAACGTGTGGGGATCATCTAAAACAGGAAAACTGTATGGGTTTCCGTTCCACCTCTGCCTTTCAAGAGTCAGGGTGAGAACTTAACAATGATCTTAGGTGCATGTTTTGATTAAGGTTGTAATGTTCAAATTCTGTTTGGCATCTTTTGGAGTCAGCGAACCCTTGGCCTTAGAATTCAACATGTTCTTTATCGACATCTACCCCCTCTCTACTTCGTTTACTTCACTTTAATTTTCTGTCCATTTTACGCTTCCGCCACAAGCGTATGTTTGTAATTGGTAGCATTATGATCCCAACAACAAAACTATGTGTCCATTATTCATTGAAGAAGGTATTTTACAATTTCAAGAAAGATTTTTGACAGCAAAGACAATACAATACTTTATTAAAGACAGGCTGTAAAGTAAACAGCATAATTAGGTATATAATATGAAGAAAAAAAACATGAATATAACGCATAATATAACATAATAGGCTAGACGGAAAATACAAAATTCGGAAACAATACCTTAGCATGTGCATATATATTTGTTCAAGAATCCCGTGTTACCTGTATTCATTAATTTATTATGCGTATAAACTTTGTTTTATAAATTTTGTTCCTTAAAACGAAGACATGAGAAATACATTTTCTTCGTTCGTCGTGACAGTAAGTTCACGACAAAAGTTTGTGATATTTATTGCCTATTGCTTGAGACCAAACAAATATACAATATCTTTCGCTATAGGAAACATCGACAACATCATCAACAACATAGCCCATCAACCAGTTTTAAAAATAAATATATGAGATGCAGTTGTAATCTTTAAAGTTTAAGATCTTGTTTGATTCATGGAAAATAAATTTTTTTTAAACCCAAACAAGTTTTAAATAACCTATAATTATTAATTTTATTCTTTCAGTCGTAGTTCCATAATTTTAAAACCATTTAATTATCACAAGTCTTTGATTTCTCCATACGTAACTAAACTCAACAATTAATTAATTAATTTTACTTATATTATCCATTTATGTTCAGAAGAATTATCACAGAAATATTTTTAAGCGAGATTACATACGAGAAGACGTTTTTTTCTTCATAGCCGCTAACAAGTCCAGCTCATTAGTCTCTCATGCGCATTTTAATGTTTATAATTAAAGAGAACCGACCAGGTTCTCGGTATACCATATACACAGGGGTACATCCCAAATGACATCAGCCAGCATGCAGAACCCTGATCATATTACCATGTTTAACTGCGACAACGAATGTGCCATACTAGAAGTCTATGTTTGCAAATCTGCATCAATTGAAGATACAGTGATATGTGCCAAGACACTATTTTCCATCATTATGGCTGAATATAGTCTTTAAAGATGGGCAATCTGCAGAAAGCAACTAGCTCTCACGATTTTTAGTCAAACATACATTTGAGACTACTTTGAATGACTGCATCACAAATACCAATGGCTTTTTTTTTAAATTGGTAAATATAAATGTAAACCAGGCTAAAGTATGTGTCTATAACTGCCATTGTATTGGATGAATGGGGTCTTCTCTCAGTTTATTATACTTGTGACAATCATTTTCCTGATTTGATTGTCATTATTACAGAGTTAAATTAGTGATGATGATAAACACAAAAGCGTCTGCAAATTACGCTTAAAGTCACAAAGCTTCCTATGGTAAATATATGTGTTTGTGCTTGCGTGTGTTTGTCATTTAAACATCTTAGTGGAATCAGTAAAGTGGTACTGACATTGTTACATTCCAGTGTAGCACCTTATCCCAACATCGTTAAAGCCTTCAAGGCTAAATTTCTTAACACTGTTAAGGCTCTCGGGCCTATAATAGCAGTAAAAGTGGCAGTTAATGTTACGCAAAGTTTTGTTTTTGCAGTCGACGATTTTCCCAATACATAAAATATCGCCATAAGTGTAAGCTCTTCATTTGTGAAAGCAGTAGTAGTCAATAACGTGAAGATGATTAGTCCATTTCAGTGATACTTGATTGAGAATGACCAGAATGTTTTGCAGTACTGACATTGCTACATTCCAGTGTAGGATCAAGATACTACGAGATACATACATTAGGCACACACAAAACACACACACACACACACACACACACACACACACACACACACACATATATATATATATATATATATATATATATATATATATATATATATATATATTAACGTGTGTGTGTGTGTGTGTGTGTGTGTGCCTAATATATGTATCTCTTAGTATCTTGATATAAGTTAGACTTTACGTATCGAATCAGTATTGGTTATACTTATGCTGTGAAAAGCGTCAGATTTTGAGGAACAAGTTGCACAAATTTGACAGCCATATAAATACCTTTTTTTTTCGTATTATCTCCAGAGAATGAATTTTTCATCTCCATTAGGTGCTATACAAGTTGGCATCGTTGTCTCACGTTTTGTTTTCAGCATTCGCAAAAGAAAACTTACCTTAGACCTACAAAAATGTATGTAAAAAACTTAAGACTGCTGGCATTCACAGTTTTCCAGCATAGACACTGACTTTTCATCCAGTACTGTTATCTGTATAGGGCGGCACTGTTGTCAGAACAACTTTTTAACGTATATTTTATATAATTTATATTTGATTTTAATTTAATTGTTTGTTTGTTAAATTTATTATTTTTATTATGCTGGTGTAATGTAATTTTATTTACTGAATATGATAACTTCCATAAAATCAATTCAATTGTTTGAAAAGTTAAAATTAGGAATGTTGTATCCAAGTTGACCTAGTTCCTTACATTATTACCTGATTGGATGTAATCAACCTTTTTATTCGTTCTTAGTGTGAAACAGATGCTGTACTAGATAGAGTACGTGACTGTAATATGTAAACACGATCGCGTGACCCTCTATTCTTAATTATGAGATTTCCAAAACTGTCTTAAATCAGAGTATAATCTTTCTCTATAAATATGCTGGTCAGTTTTGGCTTTTAAACACTTGATGTCAAGTTCTTTTAATTTTATGTTGAGATCCGGTTTTGACTTTTATTTTAAATTGTCTTCGACTTATTTCGATTCTAAGAGACTAGCTCGCTTACCTGTAGAATATTTTACCACTCATACAGAATGCTTGTACAAAGCAATTTATTCAAAATCTATACGGATTTCAAACACCGGAGTGTTATTCCTTGTGTTTCTACAACGAACTGTAGACATAACAATACTATACAGGTTTCGTTATACGTCATCTCCTTCCGTTTTGGATTGTCGTCAGGAATCGAACTAAATTCATTAGAACATTGTATTATTTGGATTTCTAATTTTTAATTCTGGGATTATTCTTTTGATTGTTTTTGGATTTGATTCTTAAAGCCGTACGTTCTATTTATATTACCTTGTTTTTGTCGGGAAATAAATTATTTGTTTAATTTTACAAAGGTTGTTGTTATCTTTCTTACTGGTCATTACGGCTAAACACGTAACAAACGTAAATGACAACGATTGACCCAGATTGTCTTAATATATATTTGAGAACCAGTGACCTAAATGACCCAGGTTTCTTTGACGTCATGATAACTACTTGTACTATCAGATGCTAAGTGGCCCATGATGAAGGATTTGTTATGAAAACTTTTCTGAAGGTTAGCGGTGTACTGTTTTATATACAATGTCTGAGGTCAGAAGCCCTATATGTTGATGATCAATGACATAGGTGATCTAGGTTTCTAAGTCCAGTGGGCTAGAGTGATATTCATAGGTTAGATGGGTACATACCTAAGCCAGTAGTCACATGGCTCAGAAGTGCTCGAATTTGAAAGTCAGTCGTCCAGGTCATCTTCTTTACTTTCCTGAAGTCATAGTCAATTGGTAAAAGTCAGAGGTTAGCATAAAAGTTCAAGTTAAGGGCAAAAGGTCAACCGTTAGGCGGACATTGCCAAATGTATGAGGTTAGGAGCAAAGGTGAAAAGTTACTGAATAGTGGTAGTAGGAACCCGTAGCCAAGGATGAAAGTCTTTCCCTACTCCTCGAGCTTTTGAGTCGAAAGCCCTGCGACTGTAAATCCACATATATGCCCTGCGAGATAATTCCTTTCATTATTTGTTCATCCATGCAGTCATACATTACGTACAAGCACGAAATACTTGACGAATAATTAGTCGATGCAAGAAACTAACAAGCTACAATATTTTGAATCCTATAAATTTAAATGTAAAAACATATGAATTTATTCCTTAAAACATGGCAAAACATTCTTTTGACATTTTTTCTTTACAATAGTAATTTGATTCCATTCAAATATGGGTACAACATTAATTAACACAGTATGTTGTTATTATTAACAATACATAAATTGGTGGCTGTCAAACGTATATTCCTTTCATTCGCAGTATAAGAAATCTATATTTTCTTGTTGGATTCGTCGTGGATGTCAAGTTATACGATTTGCGGCGCTGAAATAGCTGAGACATGCACTTCCTTGTTTGACTCCTCTTGAAGAAGGTAATAGTAAATTACTTCCGGTGCTTTCAATCGAAACTTCCGAAACTCTCCAGTAAAGGTGGCGATGAAAATGACCGTCAGCAAGGCTACAGTCCACTCGGATATTGTGGATACCAAATGTTCTCTGTAACCCTACAATACAAATTAATAGAGAGAAAAAAAAATCCCTTGCAAACGAGATTCAGGCGGAAAAGTTTCAAAGCGAAAACAAACATAAAATCTTCATTTTGAGTCTGACGTAAGACTTGAGATAATGCGTTTAAATAATATTATCAATAGAAGGATTTTCATAATAATGTCACAACCATCTCCCCTTCCCGTCTCCCCTTCCCGTCTCCTATACCCCCAACATCACCACGACTGTAAAAAAGCATTGGCAAAGATAGAAAATAGTAGTAGTAGAAGAATTCGTAGTAGCAGTAGTATTTTTTTTTTACAGATTGTATGTAGCCATACTTACAGGAAGGTCTGCTGTCCATTTTAAAGGTTTGGTTTTTAGAGTCTCCTGTGAATTTGCTTCAGCTGACGAAACAAATACTTGATAAGATATAGTTAAGGAAAGGTTGAGGCATTAGCTAAATTTTGAGAGTAGTTTCCAATCTACTAATTCGTGCATCCCGTTGATTTTATATATCTGTCTATGATACCACAAATTTAAATAAACATCAATTACTTATATCTAAAAAAAACTTGGGACCATTTTGTCTTCATCAGAGACATATGTAGGAATTTAAGTGCCCCTTTCTTAGAATGCAATAACATGAAAATTATAAACCACGAAAATAGAATAATTCACAGTAATGATGTTCACACTAATTCCCTCGATATTCGTTACAATCTTTTCCTGACAAACCCATGGACATTTGAATGTATTATAATGTGAAACATGATCCTCGACCTTGAGACATATGTGTTATAATGTTGAACTCTATGAATGTTTTTGGATATATGTGTTATAATGAGGAACATTATGCTTGACTTTGTGACATTTGTGTTATAATGTAGAATACTAACATAGACTTTGTGACATTTGTGTTATAATGTGGAACTCTATGAATGCTTTTGCATATATGTGTTATCATGAGGAACATTATGCTAGACTTTGAGACATATGTGTTATAATGTAGAACTCTATGATAGACGTTTGGACATATGTCCTATAATGTATATAATGTGGAACATTATCATAGGCTTGGGAGATATGTGTTATAATGTAAAACATTCTGCTAGACTTTATAACATATGTGTTATAATGTGGAATTCTGTGTAAGATTTGTATTATTATAGTGACATTTTATGATAGATTTTGAGACCAATGTGTTATAATATGGACTTGGTATGAAGGGATTTTATAACAGAATGTTCTGATTCAATTTGGACATTATATGTTTTGTAATCTGTAGGTGTTTGGCACATTTTGGGACATTTTGTTTTATAAAATGTACATGTACGAGTGATGTTGGGACAGTTTCTGTTTTAAAATGTGTATAATGTACATAATAATAATATACACTTGATACTCGGAATGGAGAGGAAGTAAGGAATGGAAGGAATTAATGAAAAGGTTTATTTATTTTTAAAATTACTGGACTGGAAACGATGAGTATCAATGGCAAAGTCTTGTGATTGATTATGATATCATCCTAGGTTAGAAACCAGCCTTAACGCAAGTATACCAATTATAACATCATTTGGACGGTTTTAATGCTGGGCACAAAAAGTCAAACGTCTAATTACTATTGAACATGTTGACCCGGCCCATGTTTCAAGTTCTCTAGTGCATGGGCCCAAGCGTCGACACAGCCATATCCTAGATTATATACAAATGGTCGAGGAAATGAACAATGTAGGCTAACTACCCGGTCTTTACCTGCGTGAATTTATCACGCTAGCGTCAGTCTGATCAGAAACGCTTTTATATCGGGAATTGCTACAATTATTGCTAAATATTACTTTAAATAATATATATGTTGTAAGTTGAAACCAAGTTAAACGAAGCACGAAAAAGTATAAATTTCAGTTCGACTAAAATTCCTAAAAGTAAAGTGAGTGTCATCTTATCGAATGAGCCATTTTCTTTATCTGCTAATAAGAGACAAGACCTAATGCATTACATCATGGAAAAAATGCGAATTGGTAACTCTAAAATGTCACATAAAACTTGCCATTATTGATGCGTATTTCACAATGAACTTTCTTTGTTATGGGTTTGATCTGAAGCTCTGGTATGTAAGGCTTCACTGAAGACAGATTGGTTCATATTGAAAACTGGTTTTATAAACGATAGTGTGCATGATTTAAATGTTATACTCCTAGAAATTTTGAATCGAAAAGACAAGATATGTCCAAAAAACATCGAATCGAGAATTAATATAACGTTTTCAAGGAAGGGACAGTCCATGGGCATTTTGTCTAGGTTCAGTGCAACTTTACCAAGCTAGTGCCTGCGGCTTTTGCCAAAAGACTCAACAATGTTATAGCTCGTTTCAAACTAATCCTCTCTGAAGCAATCTTTATAAGATACATGTAGTACAAATTAATATTTATACAAAGTATCGCTATTTAAGGATACGTGTTATTAGGAGAAGAAGGTCTAAAATACAAAGTACAACACGAAATATTCGTATTTTAAGACCATTTCCGGGAAGATTTGTCATCCTGAATGACATTGCAGCCTGTATGTAGCAGTAGATTCCACCTATTCCAAAGGCCAGGAAGGCGCCTATTAAGTGGACGATTATTATGCTTGTTTCCTAGAGAAGATACAAATTGAAAAGAAACAAAATATAATGAAAAATTGGCACAATTCTGGAGTACAGTAAATCTATATTGTAAAGGCAATATTGACCATTATTGAATGATGTAAAGCAAT
The DNA here is from genome assembly GCA_030141615.1 of Unio pictorum. Classification (NCBI taxonomy): domain Eukaryota; kingdom Metazoa; phylum Mollusca; class Bivalvia; order Unionida; family Unionidae; genus Unio; species Unio pictorum. The sequence continues at coordinate 1,663,539 of JARLTB010000107.1, read as the reverse complement.
ATGTCAAACAATTTCTAGTTAAAACACATTTCTGATTGTTTCAAACGTTTCTAACTTTTTCAATGCATAGTATGTTAGGACTTCTATGTTTTCAAATGAGAAAATATGCTATTGATTAAGAGCTGCAAGTTAAACAATTCATTATATCTGATTGTGTATGTTTTCTTTTCGTGAAACGATTTGGGCCAGCGTGCATATTTATGTACGTCTTGGCAAAAAGGAATAATGGATTGAAACAAATATTACCAGTAAATCGTCGTTTCTAACATAACTGCTTTATGTTTCTTCCCTCGAATCATCTTTTCTTTATGTTCTATGCTATGTTTTTTCTTCTTTTTGTAATTATTAATACAACTTACTACTTTAAATGCAAATCCTCTGAGAAGGTCCATTCCTTTTAATGTAATGTTACTGTTTATGTTATGATAAGAACTGACGATACCACCCGAGTGATTCATAGCTTCCAATATTGTATGTGGCTATTATATGTGGGTTGGGGGGGGGGGGGGTCCGCAGTAATTAAAGTGCTGACACAAAATATTCGGTCGAGTGTCTTGAAGACTTCTCATGACGTTACAATCTACGTATTTAATTTTTCTGTGTGTTCACGTACCTGGAAATTGCCGACTATGCTAACACCTAAGCACGCTGATAATCCCAACACGAAGGAAACTTTGTTTGCTATCATCAACCTTTTACGTGAGGGATCTCTGTAGAATGTCTCTATTTGCTTATAGCGAGTATACATAACTACAGAACCTAAAAATGAGAAGATAAATAAATAAATAAATAAATAAATAAATAAATAAATAAATACAACATATCTGCTTTGAGTCAACATGTTATATGTGACAAATACCAATCATTTGATTACATCAATGCGCATGAGCTAAAACAATTCACAACAAGTGCGTCAAACATCTTAATTTTGTATCAGGAAAAGAAATCAAGTCTTTATGTATACTATCGGATTATGCTACCGTAAAAGCATTTCTTTAGCTGACATATGTATTGGTCAGGTACTGAGGATACGCCAAATTCGCTCTGGCTATCAAGATTCCTCAAAAGTTTTGAAGAGCTATCTAAACATTTAATGTAAAGAAGCTTCGACAAAGATCTGATCGAGGAGGCAACCCAAAGGGCTAAACAAACAAACCGCGATGAATAATCTACAAAAATATGGAAATAAGGAAAAAGCTGACAGGGAACCATTTATCCTGATCTACTATCCAGACAATCCAAATTGAAGGTAAAATCATCGGGAAACACTGGTACATCGTGGAATCGTCGGATGTACTAAAGTTAATTCTCTCGAACAAACCTGTAGTAGCCTACCAGAGACCACAAAACCTCAAGTACACCCTAGTCAGGGCGAAGCTAATGCCAATCACTAATCATGACCACCCAAGTCAATCGAGCCCTTGTGGCGATAAAAGGTACAATACCTGACAACATATGATAGATACTAGGGTATTTTCTTTAGCATAGTGACTTGATAAAAACTAAACATACATGGTCCGAACTAAAGGAGGAAAACAGATAATGTAATTTATCTCATCACATTGAAGATCTTTAGCCATGAGTATGTCGTAGAAATTGAAAAACTACACAAAAAGATCAACATACATATATCTGATTGGGTTACAAACCAACCAACCCATAAAGATGGCCACCTTTTAGACTAGACTGTTCATCGACCTGAAGATAATATTCATCCAATAAAACTTAACAACTGGCTGACCTCCTTCAGCAAAACAACTCAATAACTGTCTATGTTCAGTGCTTGAAAAACATGCCCCAGGCACCAAGTGCAGAGTATAAATTCAAAAGTGTTGTCCGTGGGAAGGCAGTGTTAACAGAGACCTCCGTAAAGGGGAAAGGAATTTGGTTTCCACCAGACTCACTATTCATAAACAAATATATGAAGCTGATAAGAAGAATGTCCCTTACATAGTCCATTTAACCAAATTAATGCACTACAGTACTAAGATCATGGGGAGTTCCAGCTGTAAAGAACTCTTCGAGATTACTAACAAATTAATGTCAAGGAACAAATGTACACCACTTTAAACTACCTTCTCCCAAGTAGACCTTCCTGATATATTTGTAAATTTCTTGCGTGACAAGTTACAAAATATTAGAGATATGCTTGATAGCATAATTTCAATTTATTCGGCGACAACAGTTAGCAGCACTTGGACCGATCTCTATGGATTTATTAAGGAAAATCGTGATGAAGAGTGTACCACCAAACTCGTGGGACCTTGATCCAATTCCATTATCACTGTTGCTTGAGTGCTTAGATCCAACATCGCTTTTATTAACTGATGATATTAATATCATTCACTCATCCAGGGAATTCCTAAAAAATTCAAAACTGCCACCGTCAAGCCTCTGCTAAACAAAACCAACATTCGACCATAACGATTTAAAGAAATACCGACCAGTTTCTAATCTTCCGTTCATATAACAAATCTTAGAAAAAAGTTGTTCTAGCCTAACTTGTATCTCATCTAAATTCAAATAGTCTCTTTAGCAATGCACAGTCTACATATCGCCTTTGCCATAGTACTGAAACTCCTCTTCTGAAAATAGTTAACGACATTCGCTTTGGATAGCGGAAAGATTACAGTTCTCGCGCCTCCTTGATTTGTTTGCAGCATTTGACACAACATGATATATTAATTCACTGTCTCCAACATGTATTTGGCACTCACAATACAGCTTTACTGTGTGGTTCAAGTCCTCGTTAGTCAACAGGAAGCAAATTGTATCTGCAGATGGAATAAACTCCAGCCCAGTTGACATATGTTGTGTTGTCCACATGGTTCTGTTCTTGGTTCTGTTTTTTTTCATTCTCTACTATCAGCCGATCTGAATTTTCATATATCGTGATACATTGTCTCACCAAGTGTACTCTGATGACACCCAACTATACAAATACATATATATATCCACCCAACTTAAGTTGATGCTACAATCTAAGCAGTAGCGATGCGCATTTCTGATGTGAAATCATGGATGATGTGTAACAAGATGCAGATGAATGATGATTATACGATGGCTATTCTGATCACAACAAAAAAAAATTTCTCATCCACATCCTTTACCTCAGACAATGAATATCAGCAACACTATATTCACCCAGTCAATACAAAACCTATACGTTACTCCGGACAGTACTCTCATATTGCACCAATATGTCACAAACATGTACGAGGCTGCATATCTTGAGCTGAGATGCATGCACTCGATTCGCAAATATCTTTCAGTTGAACATTTGTGTGTTCATTACTACTTTCAAAACTGGGCTATTGTAACTCAGGTCTGTTTGGTTTGTCTCAATATCTACTCCAGAAAACTTCGAAAAGGTCAAAACACATTTGCACGGATCATTTGAAGAGTACCACGATGAGAGCAGACCTCTCCGCTACACCGTACCCTACGCTGGCCATCCATTCGATCCTGAATCAAACACAAAATTTGTTCTCTGTGCTACGTTTCAATCCAGTCCAAAATACGTATCTGGCTTCACCCATATCTAACCACCAGCAAGAAACTTACATTCCTTTTCTGACAATCGTATCGATATGGACGACGTTTTTTTGCATACCAGGGCCGAGCAACGGGAAACGAATTGCCCATTGAAATTAGACACACAGACACTGTGATCTCTTTCAAGTGTGCTCTTAAAACTCAACTTTTTCGACTGCAAGAACAAACCTATAGACCTAATAATGTTTCCTACCATAAATATTGTCAGCATATTGTATGTTTTCTAATTTCATGGTGTTTGTTTTGTTTTGTTTGTTTTATTTTTTGTAGTCAAATCATTATAGATGTTGTCAAACGCTTTGAGCTTCTAAAGATTAGGCACTATACAAAGTCCTTATTATTATTATTATTATTATTATTATTATTATTATTATTATTATTATTATTATTATCGATATTTTGGCTCATCGATTTCTAGGTCAATACAAATCATTTCCAGCATCAGAAACAAGCTGAAATCAACTAATTGAAACATATTACATTTAAAGGCTTAATCCGTGTAGAAACAGCCATGTGAAAGTTTGCACACACAAAATTAATTTTGTGCTTTGTTTGTCTTGTCTATGTTTTATATTTGCCATTAAAATGACTCATTAAGAGTCGAAAGGGCATAGGCTAGTCAGATACTAGTGTTTCACTGTTCTTTGTCAGTTTATTCCATACATGTAAGATGGAATGTCTGTTAAATGAACCTAGTTGGATTAATCGTCTTAATACGGTATATCTAAAATGTCTAAATTTCAAAGCACCATACAACATTCATTAATCAATATTTTTTTAGTTACGTCCCCTGTCTACAATTAATTAAGTATAATTTTATATTATTCTAATTTACGAATAACTTAGCTAGTGAAATTATATACTGATATCATAAAAATATGCCTACTAATTATTTACAAATGAAAGAGACGATTAAGTTAAAAAAATTTATGACGTCAACTTGCTTGTGTCATATTCTTTATATCATTGGTCACTTAGAAACTTCAAATGTTTGATGACGCAAGAAATGCTATTGAATTCAGTCTGACGAAGCAATGAAACGAGGCCAGTCACACATTGTACGTGTTGGTGTTGCATACACACATACATACATACGCATGCACGCATACACACACATACGTACCTACGTACGTACGTACATACATGCATGCATGCATGCACGCACGCACGCACGCACGCACGCACACACACACACACACATAAATACATACATACATACATACATACATACATACATACATACATACATACATACATACATACATACATACATACATACATACATACATACATACATACATACATACATACATACATACATACATCTTTTTGAATTGCGCAATTTATTTTAAATAAATAACAATAGAAGAAGAGATATATATCTTCCGAATAATTTCAAAGTTAATAAAGGCTAATTTTTGTATGCAGAGACAAAACCTATCGACTTTAAAAACAGTACTTACTCAATAATGCTCCTATATTTAACAATTGTCCAAAAATGCAGCTCTCTGGAGGAGATGTTCCCGTGTCACTAAAACATAAAGAATTTCGAAACAAGTGTCGTGATAACAGACTGCAATGCCAAGCGAATAGCATGTGTCAAAGTTTTAAGAGGCGAGTAAAAGTTTCAAAGAAACACGTATGTACTTTGTTTTTGTTTTTAATGATACATTAAAAGGAATCCACAAGTTCAGGATTTGCTAAATGTACATGTCAACAGTATTACACATAAAAATACAGTCGATGGCGTTTGAAACAAGATAATTGCATTTGGGATTTTTAAACGTAGAATATTTACGTGTCTTGTTAAGAGTCGGCAAATAGACAGATTATCATAGGGCGTACGGATTCATCCAGCACCACCATTATTTTGGCGTAATCTTACACTACGTTATACGAGTTCTTATTTTCCCAACTATTTTACAACAGCGTATTGAGTCTTACTCTTAATCTCGTACATGTAATAACTTCGAAAGCGTTAGATGTATAGATGATCTCTAATGATTGAATATTTAAAATTATGAAACGAGTTACATTTTGCGCCTGAAAAAAAGAGTCATAGACGGGATTTGAAACAGTATTGAACAATTTGATAAAAATAACTTCTGTATATACCATTGTTATTAAATAATAATTAAAATGGTAATTGTCCTTCTAAACATAAAATTTTTCACAGACCGGACAATATTGTAAAATTAGATTTCCGGTGGAAATACATAACTTCTCTGATTATGTCCGATAATAAAAAGTGGATGAAGCGCCTCTTCAATAATGTGTTATGTGACTGATTATAACGTTTCCACTGAAAAGTTTCCACCTTGGACATTCAGCACATATACAGTATCAAATATATCAGACGAAACAGCATCCCAGTTATTATATATTTCTCTGAACAGTGTATTACTGAATTCAGAAACTGTGGTAGGCGTAGAGATGTTTGTGAAAACTGAAATTTGCCGGTTCGGAGTTATACCCGCTTGTAGATATTAATTGATTAGATGTTTTTGTGAACGGCTATTTGTATTATCTGATTTAGAAGAATGTTTTGGCTAGCAAACCTTTTCTGTCATTTGGTAATGGAGAGCGAGTGTGCTTACTTATTTAGGTCCAAATTTAATCTAACCACACATGCTATGAAGGCGGGATGATAGTAGTATGTTTGGAGCCCCCCTCCCCCCGTTCTCTTTCCATTAACCAATGCTCCTTTCCTAATGTCCATTGGAATTAATTTGAATGATTGATAGAAATACAAAAAAATTAAAATAATGATTCCAGGCAGCAGGACAAGGAAAATGTGTACGATCATAGACAATCGGTAATTGGAACACTGCGCAAGAATTTCAGAGGGTTATTTGGACCAATCGGATAAACTCGTTGACATAACGAACATAATAAAAAGCACACATTGTACACATAGTGTACAAATTATGTGATAATCCATCTACCCATTTATCCATCCTTATATATCTATCTTTCTGTCTGTCCATATATAATGTTCTCACTATGCTTACACCTATCTACTTGCTACTGTATTGCAACTGGAAAGAACAATCTGAAAATCCTCAGGTTTATTTTTTCGTCAAGGCGAGAACATTTTGCAGTTCTGCAGAATAATGAACTGCAAAGAACTTGTATTTAAAAAAATGCTTGTGGCAGCAGTTGGGTTTCCATTGAAGGAAGAATGTCACCAGATGATCACGTAGATTAGATTTAAATGAATAAATGAAATTTTCCGCGTACTTAAGAAGTAGTTAGTGTCTTCCTCGACTGCCACCATTGCTGCAAAATTAAAGACGCATTGAAACATTGGAGTTGCATTTGAAGTTATTAAAATGCCCGGAGAGTCCTGCGAGACCTAATTATTATTATTATTATTATTATTATTATTATTATTATTATTATTATTATTATTTCAATTATTATTATTATTGTTAAATATATTATTATTATTATTATTATTATTGACAATATTATTATTATCATTGTTATTATTATTATTATTATTATTATTATTATTATTATTATTATTATTATTATTATTATTATTATTATTATTATTATAAGCAACATACATACATGACTAAACTCTGTCTCTGTTTAAAAGGATCAAGTCAACTGACGTTTTATAATTTCAATTATATGTTACTGTGAGCACATGAAGGTGATAATAAAAATGATGTTGAACGTTCCTGACGTCAGGGCATCAAACCTGGAACTGATAAGTTTTTATCTCGAGTTCGACCATGCCCTTTTGTTCTCATCACTTCACTAGCAGTTCCTTTCAGAAAATCACGGTTTGATTGAACTGGGAGTCGAAAAATCATACTCTCCGACTTTAGTTCGTAGTTCTCTAAGCCATATTTTTACCGATAAATGTAGTTAAGTTTAGACATTAAGACATTTGATGGGTCAGACATTAAGACATTTGATGGGTCAATTGGTCAAAGCCAGATAAATTTTAGCCAGTCAGACCGCTGGACGTTAGACGTTAGACTTAGATACTAGTATATACGTATGTTCGTCAGTGTAAAAAGGCCTGTCCAGCTTTGTTACATTTACTGCATGCACTTTCATTATTAACATCAATTGTTTGTTCGTGTGCTACATAAATGAATCAATGAAGCACTTCATTTGGCTATTTCGCAGCATATATTTTACAGCGCATTTTAACCACGCATACCATTTGTAGCTATGTGACGGTTTATCATTAGATCAATAAATCGTGACATCGCACTATTTGCATAACCTTGTATATCGCACCGAGTGTTCGTAATATCCAGCAAACTTCCAGGATACAATTCAAATTAACAGCGTGAACACAGTGAAATATAATTTGTGTTGTTCTGTTCAATGTACATCCTAAAGTCTGACCACATACCACCACATTATAAAATGTCGGGTTAAATACCGTCATTACATCATTACTCGCTTATAAACTGAATTAAATAAAAATTAAAAAGTACCCCCAACCCCAGAGACTGCGATTTGTCGTTACATAAAACAATTTAGGATCAGGGTCTATGTTGTTTGTACAAGTGCTTCAATCTAAGAAACTGTACAGACCCAGCTCTGCCGGTGCATTATGCGACGGCAGATCTAGGTCTTTGCGGTTTGCAGTTGGACCCGAGGAATGAGGGAGTACATATGATAGTTTCTTTACCAAATAAATGGGTATGCGTACGTTTTAACGTTCCTGTACAGAACGTCTTCCTAATGTGAATGTGAATGCCTAGCAACTACATGTAGTAATATGGGAATGTGGTAACAATCTGGGCCAGTTTAGTTTTGTATGGGCTCATGTGATATATGCGTCAAATCGATAAGAACTCTGTCCATAACTTGGGGATGGGTATATATATATATATATATATATATATATATATATATATATATATATATATATATATATATATATATATATATATATATATATATATATATATATATATATATATATATATATATACACTGGCCGCCATGTATAGCCTATCGTGTGCTGAAAAATGGCGTCATACCCTACATCTATCTATCTGTCTATCTATCTGACTCTCTCTCTCTCTCTCTCTCTCTCTCTCTCTCTCTCTCTCTCTCTGAAAGTTCATGGTCGTGAATCGACATTTATTTTTCTTTTAAAACATGTTAATAAAATAACTTTCTTACTTAACGAAAGATATACGTTTAATTACCACGTGCAGTATTAACATATACACACAATAAACGAAATAATTTAGGTATAAGCGTCATAATGATTAGAAAACAATTAAAACTAAAGAATAAAAGGTCACATCTCCAGTCACGAAAACTTGGTTAACGTTGACATAATGGTCCCGTTATATCTAGTCATACTTTTTCACAGAAATTTCTAAAATATGTACGCTTTTAACGAGCCACTTGATGCTTATTGTTTTCTTTAGATTTAAATAATCAGAATTTGGTCGGTTATAAATATTTTTTCTTTATGAAATAATATAATGTAAAACAATGAAACTCAAGGATTTAAATGATATAAGTAATAAATTGTAAACATACATCACAATAAAATAAATCAATGGAAAAAAAACGAGTAATTTCTATACACAAATTTACCTTATATAAGGAAAGCCAGGTTCTACGTGATCATATCTGACAGCAATAGCATATCTGTAATAATAATAATAATAATAATAATAATAATAATAATAATAATAATAATAATAATAATAATATACACTCCAATACCGACCATGACGATGATAATGATGAGAGACCACTTACATATCTGAATGCAAACCCTGATTGTTTGGGGTTTTGTTTAGATGCCTTTGTTGTTTGGTTGGATGGTGTTGAATACAAATGTCCTTTAGGAACTTTTTTAATTCAAAAGATAAGAATCTTAGGGTATCTTATGGCTCCTGTAAACCACACATGGATTCTTCTAAATAAAGGAATCGAGATAGTGTGTTCGAAATTGACTCTTCTACATATCATATGATGCATTCAAGATAGTGTGTTCCAAATTGATTCTTCTAAAATATCAACTATTACATTCGAGATAGTATGTTAGAAATTTACTCTTCTACATCTCTTCTACATATCAAATAATGCATTCAAGATAGTGTGTTCGAAATAGATTCTTTTAAATATCAACTAATACACTCAAGATTGTATGTTGGAAACTGATTCTCTAAAATATCAACTAATACATTCAAGATAGTGTGTACTAAATTGATTCTTCTAAAATATCAACTAATACATTCGAGATTGTATGTTCGAAATTGACTCTTATAAATATCAACTAGTGCATTCGAGATAGCGTATTATAAATTGACTATTCTACATATCAGCTAGTGCATTCGAGATAGTGCGTTCGAAATTGTTTCTTCTAATTATCCACTAATGCATTCGAGATAGTGTGTTCGAAATTGACTCTTCTAAATATCAGATAATGCATTCGAGATAGTGTTGTTTAAAAATTAACTAAGTGCAAACAATTATCTTGAGACACAGCTAAATAACAACTGTTTGACTATGTGAGCAGTAGTGTCGGAGAAAGAGATCTACAACTAAAGCATAACCTACCAAAGGGTAAATACGAATGACCGAATCATGTCGCATAGGTCATACTGACCCAGTTGTAACTGATGGCTTCAACATTCCTCGTAACGCAATTACCTATTAGTTTTGTGACTCCATATGCAATAGTGTCGAGTAAAATAAGATAAACACTTATTAACCAAAAGTAGATCGTGAAATAGAGGTCACAGGAGCCTGATTTTAATGAAAGATGTACGTACACATAAGCCAGATCCAATCCTTATTCTGAGTAATAACGCCATCGAGAACTGCTGGATAAACTGACATAAGGCATTCGTTGTTTTATTTAATACAATTTTGCAGCGTACTTACGTAGAGCCTGTACCAGTATGGATTATATCTACAACGTCAGACAGTGTGACATAACAATACACCAGGCATCTTTTCATAACTTCTGAAGCATGCTTGTTGTCAGTCATGTCCTTCATAATGCAATGTCATACATACGGCCAAAATCTGCGCACGAATCATTCTCTGTGATATATGAAAATGAACTTTACTCACGTGATTATGAATGAAACTGGCAGGTAGATGACGAGTACAATTGGAAGAACGAAGATGTGGTTTTCAAGCATCTTTCAGGTTTGCAGTCAGAGTTTCCATATGTCCTGCAGTATATTATGGAAACATTTAACTTAAATTCCAAAAAATCTTCTAAAGGAGAGAGAGAGAGAGAGAGAGAGAGAGAGAGAGAGAGAGAGAGAGAGAGAGAGAGAGAGAGAGAGAGAATTGGCAACCAATGATTCAGTCTACATAATTCATTGTACCTTAATTGCGTCAGAAACAATTTCAGAAAAATAATTTATTTATATTTTAAAGTAAGAAAACAAATTTGAATATACTGAAATAGCGTGTACGACTGAACGTAGTTAACCTTTACTGATAGCCAATTCATTATGAGACATTGGACTACTAAGCATGGCACAAACCATCGTTTATATCCTTGTTTTCCCCTTGTACCTTGTCCCTTTATGACAAATTATTTATCTAGCCTCTTCAGCTCTTGTGCTCTAATGAGTAAAGTTTGAACATAAAAATATACAAACAAAATAATAAATCATGAATTCGCATAAAACAGTTGGTATTGTAGATTGTGATTTTGGTTCCGTTGAACTGAGTCTGTATTTTAAAGTTAGATCTTTACAAAAAGTTAACGTGGTAATTAATCACCGAACTTACTGATTTCACGTTATGATACTGTTGTAGAAGTGTGAATATTCATCGACCAACCTTCGTAACAGCACATACACAAACAAGGCATACAAACATATCTATCCATCCATCCGACCATTCACCAATCCTTCCATCCACCCACCCACCCACATATATACATACATACATACATACATACATACATACATACATACATACATACATACATACATACATACATGCATGCATGCATGCATGCATGCATGCATGCATACATACATACATACATACATACATACATACATACATACATACATACATACATACATACATACATACATACATACTCACCTCGCAGTATGTCGACCCGTTTGTCTCGAGCTTCAGATCTCTTTCTAGGATTATAATACTAGTTAGCTAGATAATATTTAGTAAAACTATTTACTTTTTTACAATTTTAACGTAAAACTCCTGTAGTCATACTATGACCGTTGCAACATGACAACATCGATTTGATCTCTTTTTATTTCACACTGGCAGATTGAAACAGGGTTCAAAGTTTGCTGTGTAAATACAAGATAACACTGATCCTTCATGACTAACACACGACACATATCAAAATGTCAACCTTATCAATATTTTCTATGTAGAAGTTGAAAATTTAACACATACGTTCGCTTTAAAAAATACAAAATCGGGAAATGGACTTTAAACTTAATTAAATGATAGCTACTCTAATTGCCCATGTTTATATTACCTAAAAACAAAAATGTACCTGTGTTTACATGTATACATCCGCTGTAGTGCAATGCTCACTAAGTTCTACCTTAAACATATATCTGTTTTATCTCCTACATACACCTAACTGACCGAGCCATATACCAGTTACTCCAACGAACACAATGTTTACATTTTGGTTTACCTCCCTTACATAGCGAGGACACAGTATAAAGAAAAACGATTTCCTACGAAGTAGATTTCGTTTAAAGGCGCTGAATATTGTAAGTTCGAAAGGGATTTTAGTCTCGTTTATTCAGCTTATCGTGTGACTTTAAAAATCGATGCACAGCGAGGTTCTGGTAAAGGTAAGTTCGATTTATTGTAAACAATTGGTGTTGCTGAAATCTTTTTTCTGTTCATTTTTTTAAATAGAACTTCACCTATCTTTTGAAGCCAGATTTATGCAAGGAACTAAGCCGAAATATTCATTTAAATATGCTGACATAAATACATAAGTCATGTTAAGACGCAAAATTATTCGACTTATATGGTGATATATGGTGACTCATTATCCCCAACTACATGCTACTTATCTCCTTAAAAAAGACGACTTATTCATTCAAATTTGTTGACATAATTTTAAAAAGGTCGTCTTACGACAAGAATTATGTCAACTTAATTTAAACTCTAAGTAGATATATCCATTTTTTAATGTCGCCCAACTAAGAGGGTACATTATCCAAACGCCTTGGTAATGCCCATTTCTGCTTATTATAGTTGCACATTTCTACTGCTTATCAATTTAATTAAATAATTTTCTTATACATTCGAATTTGTTGACATGATTACAAAATAAGTCGTTTTCAGACACGAAATAAGGTAACTAATCTATACGTTAAGGCGAAATAAGGACTTTTTCTATACTTTATGTCGATTCAGAGTTAACTAATCTATACGTTAAGGCGACATAAGGACTTTTTCTATACTTTATGTCGATTCAGAGTTAATTAATCTATACGTTAAGGCGACATAAGGACTTTTTCTATACTTTATGTCGATTCAGAGTTAATTAATCTATACGTTAAGGCGACATAAGGACTTTTTCTATACTTTATGTCGATTCAGAGTTAATTAATCTATACGTTAAGGCGACATAAGGACTTTTTCTATACTTTATGTCGATTCAGAGTTAATTAATCTATACGTTAAGGCGACATGAGGACTTTTTCTATACTTTATGTCGATTCAGAGTTAATTAATCTATACGTTAAGGCGGCATAAGGACTTTTTCTATACTTTATGTCGCCTTCAGATTTTGAACCGTCAACTAATTGTGCTCCTGAAGATGTGGCTTAATTGCAATTAGATCGTACTGGCTCAAAACTATGTTCGCATTCCAGAGACTTTTTCAAAACCGTAATTTCTTTATCAAATTATAACGAAACTCTCATTGAGTAGCATGCGTCCTTATAGAGATTTTGTCTAGTCCTAGCTGCATTGCGTAAGTATTATGTGAGAAAAGCATCACGTAATCCGTCAGGGAATGCAGAGGCTCTCTCAGCGTCAAGGTCCTTTTGTATAGATTTTGTTTTAAACCGAGTTCCTCAAAAAACTATATCTCTTCTTTTCTATTTTAGAGATCTGACCTAAAAGCAAACGATGTAATTTTCAATACCTCATTGGATAATGTGAGGTTTTCACTGATTACTATATTGTACATTTTTGATAATAATGCAAATCGGTAGTTCGTATTTTGTTTTATGTTTTCTTTCTTTTCTGGTTACTTATTTGTTCATTTTGTAACCAGAACAACAACTCTGTAAACGTAAACCCCGTAAACTCCGTAAACGACGGCCGTCGTGACATGTAAAAATATCTAACATCATTAGTTTTATTCGTTGGTTTATAGGTGTTTCAGTCATTGACGTTGTTGTTAGAGCTTTAGAGAAAATACAAATCGGCTGCTTGTAAGGCTTCAACATCGAGTCTACTGCAACATGGTCTTAACGGTCAGTTGAAGTTAAAAGATAAAGAGATTCAACATGGAATTATTGCAAACACAAATAGCTATACATTTTTCATACGTATACTTAAAGTTTGATTATCCCGATTCAGTAAACAGATATGAAGCAAAGTGTAATAATAAATATTGGTAAGATCGATTTTATTATACCGCATAGAAGGCATCTACAAAAATCCAGTATTATTCTTCCAGAGAAAGATAATTTCAAGTCAGTTTTGGCTTATTTCCAATTGTCTCGTAAGAAATGTTTCCTGCGGCAGTGGTAACATCTTTATCTTCTTCTCCATCATTACCATTGTTTGCCTAGCCAGCACCATCGTAAAGGTTCAAATGTATGCCGAGACAAACGATGCAACTGAGTGGAAACGATTATGTAAATACGTTAGAAAATCGAATTGGCTCAACCGTGATAAGAGGCAGTTATTTTTATACTGCAAACGGGTATTTGTAAAGAGACTACATGTGGAGTACCTGAAACGCAAAACCTTTAAGTCGTATTGGAACCTGAGTATACTTAGAAAGTACACATTCATGTCGCTAGTGGAACTATCAGTATTTCGAGGACCAGAATTATCAGTTGGAAATGTATCAGTATGATGGTATTGCAACTATCGTGGGATTCAACTATTATCGCGAGAAGGATTTACTAGTCGGGGTAACAAGTCAATGTGGAGAGAGATGTTTAAGCTTTCAGACATTGCATTCCTGATGGATACAAAATAATTCATTGCTGTACTTGCAGCGTACACGTGTCAGCCTTCCGGTAGCGAACAACATCGCACGGACCTATCGCATCACTTGTGCGTATCTTGTTTAAACTAATTACCAGGTATCCACATTGTCCAGCAAAGAAAGTTCATATTCAAAGATATGATAATGTTCTCGAGAAAGTATTAAAGGATGGTCAGAACAAAGAGAAAGGTAGAGTGTAGATTTCGTCTTCCAGATTTGGAATATTCATGAGAGACAGAAATTTGTATCCCTATTTACAGTGTAGCTGATCTGGCTGGCAACAAACGTGTAAACAAGTATCTATGTTTTGTCACCATCTCAAAGGTAATAAGACTTCGGAAAGAGGTAAATAAATCATGAATGACTCTCCTATCCTTTCCGATTTTGCAGAATGGACTTCAGACCCTAATAATGACACTTGCAGCATTGATGAATAAACCCTGCGCTACGGCAACTAACATCAATATGCTTCAATGATGGCTCACAAGTTCTCTGAGCACGACAACGGTGCATTTTCAAATGTTATTCAACTAAGGAAAAACAATTCCAACTCGTCTACATAAAAGGAAGAATAGAACAGTTAAAAGAATAATTGCGGTTGTTTTTGTTTTTAGAATGCTTCTAATAGCCCGTAAAACGTTTGGGGCAACTAAATGGCCAAAGGATAGTTTCCACACTTTTCAACCTCGAAGCTAATCATCACGTTGTGCTCATGCATTTACCTGAAATTTCATACTACTTCCCAAACGTTATACACGCGGATCGTACGAGAAGCCTTCTAAGCCTGGCAGCAAACACGCGCTTTGACCTCTTTCGACTTTTTAGAAGAAACGTTGAAATACTTCAGATCCAATAATAACAGTTTGTTGTGCACATGTCCAGCAATTGTATTGGAGTCACCGCTGAAGGATGTTTGTTCAACAAATGGTTCAAAAAGATCTGAATGGATGATCCATCACTAAGACTTAAATCAGAGCCGGATTGATCTACTTGTGAGTAAGAGGCGAAGTACAGAGTTTCTGTTGTAGTGACACGAACCACGAATGGGGATATAACAATTCCTGAAACATATCAGGTTTTATCCTTGCTGCCACTGCCTTCCCTTATTGGGCTGTGTTTATTATTGATGTGGTTACTCAAAGAAGAGAGAATTCATAGTTTATCTCTGGAGATACGAGAACCTATTTATATAAACTTTGTATAAATTCAATAGAGACGCCAAAACAATTAAATCATTTACCCTACAGTTTCTGCCTACAATGTAGCTCAGATACCTACAATTCCATGAAAGGAAAAAGTTACAGGAATACAAAACTAAACATTGAACATTACAAAACATTCACTGACTTTCTTTCTAACTGTATGCAACTTAACGTCCTTTCATTCTGATCCTGCTGTCAAACTGATTCCTGCAATGTATGCATATGTGCAGTCACATTACTAGCAGCTGGTCTCAAAGTGTTGAGATGGTTCACTTTGAAAATAATACAATTGCGATACGGCATCACTTTAACACCTCCTCAAGCTAAACCTGTTTTGTTTGAAAATCATAAAGCAGATTTGTATCCAGTGGCTGATGCAAGAATCAATATTCAGACCGAGACCAAAGTCATCGTGGAACCTAGTTGTAGTGGACCTTTAATATGCGTCCTTATTTGTTCACTTTAAAAATTGGATCATATTGCCAAATTTTAAAACAAATCGCATAAGATCAAAATGCAGAGACATGGTGGTGCTCCAAGTTCACGGTTCATGCTCTAAAGGAATAAAAAGCCCCAAACGTTCAGAGACAAAAGACCATCTGGAAAATGAAGAGACACTGCTGCAATAACACACACGTTCTGAACTAAGTCATCGCGCTCATTCACCGTTATTCTCATAACTTCTGCGATCATGATGATGCCTGCCAAATATGAGGTAAAACTAGTGTTACCTAGTTTGATGACAAAATGGCAACCAATTCCGAACAGACCTTCGTCATCTTCTACTACAACCAACACACATCCTCCGTTCTGTATTGAAATTTCTTTCCATTAACTGGCAGCATGATGTCGTATCATCCTGAGTCTAAAAGCCACTGGTGTTTTCAACGGATTAAATTATTGTCAGTTCTTGTTTGTACAAATTTAGCAAACTCTGTAACATGCTTTGCATGTCTTATAAGAATAATAATGTTCATATAAAACTGGGACAATGTCCGTTTTTGAATATTATTCGTAACATTCGTGCCAAATACCTGTTTTGTAGTTTGTATTATTTCTTTTAGAAATGTAATCATCATATGAATTTATGCCAACAATTTTTTTAATTAAATTTTTATAACAGCCTCTACGAGAATTATTCTTATACTCCAATGTTTTTAATTATTATACGTATCTATCGTTTTTGTAAAACATTGACGTATGTATTAATGTTGTTTACCGTATTTCCAGGTTATGCTCTTAACGTCTAATTATGTGAGTCAACTACCACAGCTTTGCTTTCCTAATGTCTTGTTCATACAACCATTGTGTAAATGTTATATAATAAAGTTAATTTACCCAAGTCTGCTCCAGTTTTCATTGTGCTAAAGCCACTGACCATATCAATTAAAGTTTAGGATAAAATGGCGTGCTCCAAGCATATTTACCAAACGTATTAATACTATTTCGTAAATATTTATATCCTTATTTCAGTTCACTATATATTCTTATTTGTTGTTACACGGTGGTGAGTAAAGTTTCTGATGACTGGTTTATGTAACTCTTCTCTTAGTGGTGTGTTCCACTTTGACTGAATCAACGCCTGTTTTTATGTGTGTGTTTGTCTAACCTATGCTTATGTCTAGCGCTAATAATATACCAAATAAGGAATGGTTTCAGTGGTTCTGGACTCATTATTTAATGACATATACATTTAACTTATCAAATATATTTGTTATCATGCCGATCTTTGTTAACAGGATTTTATTGTAACATGAAGCATACACAAACCATCACGATGAATGAA
This sequence comes from Unio pictorum, assembly GCA_030141615.1. Lineage (NCBI taxonomy): Eukaryota > Metazoa > Mollusca > Bivalvia > Unionida > Unionidae > Unio > Unio pictorum. Next base: position 1,645,796 of record JARLTB010000107.1, on the reverse strand, counting down.
ATGTGGTCCATTTCCTAACGAATTCCGAGGTCAACAGTATCCGCTCAAAGGTATTTACAGTCATTTATTAACAGATTTACATTGTCACGGGTTCTGTAAAATACAGTACCCGTAATTTCTAACATATTTACATAGCAACAGGATCTTTAAAATTCAGTGTCAGTCATTTCTTACAGATTTACATGGCATGTTCTGTACAAAGGTAGTGCCAGTAATTTCTAACAGATTTCAATGGCAACGGGATCTTGCAAAAAAAACGGTATAAGTCTTTTCTAACAGATTTCATGGAGAAAAAAAAATAAGTGAAAACACAATGTCAGTCCACATATGACATGATTGAATTGTGCACGTGCATCATAATTACGTGCTTTCAATTTTCATTCACAGAATTTTTCTGGGACAAAATACAATTTGCAGAATATGGACTGTCGTCAAATTTATAACATTACTTACATTCATCTGTCTCGTATTGTATATACCTTCCTGTACCTATCTCTTTCGATATTTTTGGTCTCTTGTAGCAACAAATGACAGATTATCTCCAGAAAATCATGGCATGTATTATTTATATTATTTCAAGTTGACATTTAGATTCGTCACGCCGATATCCAGCATTACCAGCATTCAGTAATTTGATATGTTTGTCTCTTCAATTTGCATAAGTATTACTTTACTCACGTATTCTTTGACTTTGCACTGAAACACCTTTACGGCTATTTTTCTCTAAATTGTATTCTTACATTTCCTACCTGTTTTTAAGTATTTTTGTTTCATTCTATCCTTGTGTTTCTTATACTAGTGACCATTTACAGCTTATTTTCTATATAAGTGTATTTTATAATATCTATTGCATCATCATATAAAATAACGGTACATTATAATAACAGTCATATGTTTTCTAGTTTAATCTTATGATCCATCAATATGTAAATTGGCGAAGCAACTATGATATCTATCAGCGGTTATTTGTACAGCTATTGTATGAAAAAAATATTCAAAAACTAAAAAGATTACTGTTGTTTCCTTGTATATATTAATATATCATTGTTTGTCAACATTACTAGTTACTACATTGTCTGTACTATAAGGTTTGTGTCAGTAAAATAATATGTTGGTGTAGGGTTTAACGCCATTTTGCACAATGGGCTATACATGACGGCCAATATTATTACTGGAGGAAAAACCCGGGAAAACTCCGGAAAGAACCGCCGACCCACGAGAATCTAATGGCAAGCTTTCTTACATAACTACATTAGCCGAATCTTAAACTCGAACATACGCAGACAGAGGTGAGACGGTAGTGATCGGTTACGGAAAGCGCTTTAGACCACTCGGCCACTCGGGGTCGCTAAAATAATATCTTGTGTTTTAGCGAATATATTTGACGCATTAATGTACACGGAATAATATACACAGACGAATTTGACTACTAAAGTAGTACGAGTTAGGAAGAAGAAAAAAAAAACACCTTAAAATCATTTATTTTAAAACCACCTATATAAGCCATGCTCAAAAGAAACAATGCATTTTTCATTTAAGGATAATTTCATTTTATGAGTATTTGTTCTAACATATTGATATAACCAACCCAAAAAAAAATATTAGGAAGAAAACACGAACACTGTAACAAGCGTCTCTTTATTTTGTAATAATAATACTTACAACCAGTGTCACATAGTACAGGACTCAAACATGATTTAGAATCCCACAAAGGAGTGGGGATGGGCTACAATTTCTTTTATATTAAATAAAACGTAGTTTTCATTTCTAGTTAAAGATTAAATTTAACGGTATAAATATATTTCAGTGGACCAATTTTTCAAACGATAATGAAACAGTTCTTGAAGTTTATCTTTTAAAGCTATTCAGCTGGTCTCATGACGTTTGAAGCATGCTTTTTTAAAGCTATACAGCTGGACTAACGACGTTCGAAGCATAATTTTTGTTGCTGTTATCATTCTGATTTTCAGAGAAAATTACTTCCGGCGCTTGTAACTTAAACTTCCGGAATTCTCCAATGTAAGTGGCTAGGAAAACAACAGTTATTATTCCTGCGGCCCATTCTCCTGCAGCAGATACCACATGCTCTTCAAAGCCCTTATTGATAAATAAATAAATAAATAAATAAATAAATATAAATATATATATATATATATATATATATATATATATATATATATATATATATATATATATATATATATATATATATTGATAGAAATTTAATCATGGAAAGCAGGAAAACACGGTTTTGTAATAAAAATCTATCTAACTAGCTGAATCGTCTGTCTTCATCAGCACACGCACCTTTACGTCAATACCCATACCATTTCATCAATGCACAATAATTTTCATCAATACCCAAACCAATGTATCAATACACATCTACTTTTATCAATACACACATTTTTCTCAGTACACTTTACGAACGTTATCAACAAAGTATGCATACAGCAATACGTAACACAAAATTACAGTAGATCTTGGGAAAACCACATATAAAAGCTTGCTCGAAATTGTTGGATGCACGTAATAAATAAACAATGGTGAAACGAAAAAGAAAATGAAACATTTATCATCAAATTGAATGAAACGACCGATCGATGTACCAGGTGGTTTTATCAAGGTATATATATATATATATATATATATATATATATATATATATATATATATATATATATATATATAGAGAGAGAGAGAGAGAGAGAGAGAGAGAGAGAGAGAGAGAGAGAGAGAGATTCATTCTCCTGGAACTGGTATTAGCATACTTACGCTCCCAAAGTATTCAAGGACTTTATGTTTTCATGTTAAGGAAATTGTTGACTATAAAATATTTCTAAATAATCTAATTAAGTTGTTTCACTTGTTTTCTATGCGCCCTTCATTTTTTACCGTTTGCTTGAATCCCTGGAGTAAATGTTTAAGAGTAAAATTCACGATGACTTCAGAAATGAATTGATAGCTAAATGAAGACATTATATTTTAAAGGAAGGCGTAGTCTGCCACCATAAGCATCCATTTATTTTATGTTTTATTGATTGGGAGTAAGGCGTCGAAGATCACAAGACTAACCGTCAACAAAGGGAGATAATCGCAAATATTTAAATAGTATGACATTTTGTCATTTATGTTTGTACAGCGCTTTTCAAAACTCTGATACATGTCAAAAGTTTTGAAAAACGGTTCAGGATAATGTCCCCATCACTAATCGTTCTGAATTGTTCAAAACAGTCGAAGCAACCGTTTTACAAACCGATAACAGCTTTAGTTTTGCGTAAGGAGGATTGTGACTATGTTGAAAATGAACAATATGCAGACTCTCCAGTGTATTAAACTGCAGTCACTGAGACTGAGCCGGAACAAAGCGATAATTCCCAGCTCCATTATTATTACATTGACACATCGTGATGCTATGAAGGATACAGAGTACAAGAGAAATAAGGTCTCCGACACAAAGCAGGACACGGAATGCTAGAATCATCCAATTACTTCCCGGTATGTCCATCATTCTAAATGACATCGCTGCCTGAATGAGAATGTAAATCCCTCCGAAACCAAAAGCGAAAAATGCACCTATCATGTGGACAAGTATGACGTTTGTTTCCTGCAAAAAGAAAACAAATATTTATTGTTAGACATACAATCAATTATATAATATGCCGTTTGTTTGATATACTAGTGTCTATTCCTGCATACAGTATATAGGATACTGCATTTGTATGGGAAAATATCAACAAGTTGTTGGATGGAAATACTGCACGACCATAGGAGTCCAGTTTATCTATCCAACAAAACAAGTTCATATTTTCCCATACAAATGCAGAAACCATTTATTATGTGCTCATTGTCCTAGTCTACTGAACGCTTAATTATATAAATAAAATACACTACAATAATAAATGCAACTGAATGTACCTTTATTCCAAATTACACACACAAGCGTAGAATCATTATTACACAACAACATCATCATTAATACGCACATAACACCTTCTATATACATTTGAACTTAGTCGGGCGCAAGATGTAACTTTCGAAAGAAAATGGCGTTTTGGTGTACTTCAAATTGAAATTTCGAGTCATATTGTGAATGAATGTGTATTGCAACAACTTTTGTATTTGATCTGAAATGAATAGATTTTGGTATTTTTGTCATTATTACGAAATTTTGTGATTACGGACTAGATTTAACAGTGTCAATTCTACATGAAGTACATCAGATTGAAGCAACAAGGGGGAAGGGTGTTGACATCTGCAAGCGTGTTTCTGTTCTGTCATTGAATGTTTGAAATCATAATGTAGGAAAATTATGCTAACTTTTAATTGCAATTATTGCAATTATCAAGAATTATGCTAACTTTTAGTTGCAATTATCAAGAATAATGCTAACTTTTAATTGCAATTATCAAGAATTATGCTAACTTTTAATTGCAGTTATCAAGAGTTTTTTTTTTATTTTGAGTGCAGTAAGGAGGATGCCATTGCACTTGGAATATAGTCGAAATTTGAGTACAATTTCTAAATGTGTAATCATCCCCGAGAGCCCATAACTAAGATAGATCATATTTCGAATAAATTCAGGATTTAGAACTGTATATTTTTTGCAATTCTTAATACCAGATATAGAAGCCAGTTTGTGTCTTGTCATTTGCATGTTAGTGAAATCTGGTATCTATCGCCCGCCTAAATCCGAAACATTGTATCAAAAAGTTAACGCGGAAGGTAGCAAAAGCAGCAGGTATTTTGCTGTCCACAAAATATCTGCTTTATTTCATTCAGAAAAAAATTTAATCAACCAAAACGTAAATCGCCTGCTACGTGAGAGTATATGATTTTTCTACAAATCAAACGTGCTGGATGTGTGTATATATGACACTAAGCGTACTATTACTCGAGAACGGGAGGAACGACCACGCTCACGAAGGGAGTCTACAGCATAATCAAACTCAGAAGCCAATGTATTCATTTAAGATTTCTGGTTCATCCTCATGATATGCTATGCATGAATACTACAAAAAATTTGAAACCGAAAAAGGACAGAAGACATAAACAAATTTATTTTATTTTAAATGCATAGCCTGCATGAATGTTTTGACACGTCGCGCATTAAAAAATGCAATTAACATAAATGTTTCAAGCAACGGAATGATTTATTGGTAAAATTCACAGCATGTAACCACCAATCAGCTGTCAATATTTCTGAAATAATTGATAGTATTTAAAAAAAAGAAATGCTTGACCAACTAAAAAAGACATACATAAAGACAATGGCTGACAAAGTGGTTTGTGTTCAGAGGGTTTTTGGTGGTAGGGAGGGATGACGAGTTGATGCGTTTCAGGTTTCCTTGAGAATAAGCTCAAACATTAGCTTCTCACACTTTAAATCATATTGAACCTGAAATTGACTCGGCAACGTTCCCTCTTATCTGGTTATTTCTGATAAAATTACGATTTCTGTAATTGATATATATATAATACCAGGGTTGCAAGTTTCTCTTTAATTCTAAATTTAAAAAAAAATTGACAATCTGTGAGACATTGTTAATAAATCGTAAATTTGGGGGAGGGGGGAGATTCATCAAAATCAACATGAGAGAAGTTCAGAACAGTGTTTAAATATATTTATAAACCAAAACATGTAATGTTCCAATGCAAGCAATACAATAAAGCTTTTGATGCCACCAGGACCATTGCAAGATTGCATACATCCGCAGATGAAAATATCAATCAAAACGAAAATCCAATTTTTTAATACTCCGTTTCGAATTGTAGTATACGAGTGTTCTCCCTTGTGTAAACAATGGTATATAATGTTGGAGGTAGAATCGCATTAATGTTTTAAAGCGCGTCGAACATAATTTGCTGTTTAATTTGGCACTTGATACAAAATACCGCAAACACATACTCTCTCTCTCTCTCTCTCTCTCTCTCTCTCTCTCTCTCTCTCTCACGTACGCACTCGCGCGCCCATGCAGACAGAACAACAAGAATACCACTGAAAGTCTTACATTCTTAATTATCCTTTGTTATCCCCATGTAGTCTTCCATTCTTTGGCGACGCGCCTAGATGGTATGAACTTGGCTTTACTCTACCAGCATGACAGAAGCTGAGCTCAGTGATACGTGCACTATAGTAATGTCGTAAATATCGCTCTTTGACTAAATAATTACGTAAACGTTACGACAGAAACGTCCACATAGTATTCAAGTTATACCACTGTTCGTTTTGCGGCTATATTTTACAACTATGCGAGATAGCTGCACCATCATCGTCGCAAATAAAATATTTAACAAATTGTATACCCACATCACTATCTTACAATACATTTAAACAATAAACTGTTTTTATTAGTAACGATGAGGAGGAAGTTGGTCCCAACATGGTGTTGACACTTAAATATTTCGCTCGGAGATCAGTCATACAGGGACTGTAGGATGTGTAGAGATTTCAACAAAACTATCGATTACCGGCAACCTACCTGAAAGTTGGCTACCATACTAAGTCCAAGGCACGCTGCTAATCCCAGGATGAAACAACCTATGTTCAGTCTAAGCAACATTGTACGCGATGATTTGCCTCTATAGAACTTTTCTATTTGCTTGTAGCGGATATACACAACAATGGAACCTGTGAAATAGAAAGAATTCGCTAAATGCACGCAGGTTCCAAACGACACATTCAAAGAATGTTTTGATTAGTATCCAATACACCTGTCAGGTATTTTGTATATGAATATTTGGTTTCCATTATGTCTTAACGATGATTACATTAAAATATAAAAAAATAATATATTATTATATATTTGTCTCTCTTTGCTGAGACTTACGACAGCAGCAACAGTGCGTTCATAACGTGCATGCATAGTTCGTTTTTCTAATTAGCTAAAATAAAAAACTGTGTTGAAAGTCACGTCCTATTCACGGCCGACAAAGACGGAGGGGCAACCTAGGATATATCACCGGGGCTATTTGAACAAGAAATATGAAATGCCCGGGTGTTTCTTATCCAAGGGCCCGTGATTTCTCTCTACGGCCCTGGTCCTATTGCGAAGGGGGGGGGGGGGACATTTATATATTTTTTTCTGGTTATAACAGTATAAATTGCATGATGCAAATACTAAGTTATCTACCAGTTATAACAAATGGGTCTATTACAGGGTCGGCAATGGCAGATGGACATACGTGCAATCATAACTGCTAGTAATGTTATTGCCCTTCATTTTTAATTGTGTTAAGTGTAATAAATCAGGCTAGATAACAACCCTTATTGAAGAGGATTATAGTCGCCTATGACCATCTCAAACTAAGGATGGGAGTGAGGTGGGGATATTCTGAAAAAAATGTGTGTGTGTGTATGTGTGTGTGTGTGAATTTTGAATTATTTTAGGATTTAACTTCATCTGAATTGCATATAATAATTTGTATAATTCATAATGGTCTATTATAAATATGTACTATTGTAACTATGGAAACGTGTATTTAACTCCTATCAGTGATGCAATATAAGTAAAAAAAAGTAATATAAAATTTCAATCAAATGGATGATAAATACGATATAAATTACAATTTTGGGTGAAATGGAATACTTACACAGCAAAGCTCCTATATTTAACAATTGTCCAAATACGCAGCTTTCAGGTGCAATTGTCCCTGTGTCGCTATGAAAGAAGAAGAACAATGACTATACACGTGAAATCAACTGTATATATTACAAAGGAGACACCAGATCGACTATACATAGTGCAAAGGAGACACCAAACACCATGCTGGCAGAAAGAAAAACTTCCGTGCATTTTAACATAAACTGTGATTAATATTTTTTAACGGTGCATAAATTCTGAAATCAAACAGCCAACAATTAAAATAAGTTTGTAGTACAATAAGCCAAGAATCCACGTGGACAGAACGGAAATCAAACATCCAACAATTAACAATCATTGAGTGGCATACAAACTTAAAAAATTGTTTGCCGATAAACATGAAAATTGCCAAAAGGGGTCTTGGATAAGTTCGTAGTACAATACGCCAAGAATCCACGTGGACAGAACTGAAATGGCAGTGATTCGTAAAGGTGGCCATACACCACAATTAATTTTACTATGTTCTATACATATATTTCTCAGCACTGACCTTTCCACAGTGTGACAATCAATACAAATCATATGAAAATCTAAAATACGCCCAAAGATGACTTCACGGTGAAATTCTTGTCAAGGGTTGACCGGCATTTTTTTGAGTGGCTGCACTGTAAACAGAGCAGCATGTACACAGAACACTGATTTCACTTCCGGATCATCACTAAGGCCTACTTACACAGTGTGCACTGTCGCCAAAATACATACAGACAGCCACTCTCAGAGCTCCTATTCTCAAGAATAAACAATTAACTTTAAATCCATACCAAAGATGCATCAATATAACTCTTCTATCACCACCAAAAGGAGAGAGGAAAAAATGTTCTAAAAATAGACTATAACTACATTCGTGGGTACTGAACTGGAAGTATTAATTGTGATGTGATTCCAGGTGAGCGCTCAGATCACATGGAAACCTTCGGCTCCGTTCGTTCAAACAGCCGAGTGGTCTAAAGCGTTCACATTTACTAGTTACTGACATATCACGTCTGTCCGCGTAGGTTCGATTATCGTACTCGTTCAAAGTGGGTACATAAGAAAGAAAGCCTTTGGATGACTTCTATTGGGTCGGTGGTTCTTCCTAGGTTTTCCCGGTTCTTCGTTTACCAAATATACTGACCGCCATGTATAAATATTCACTTTCTGAAAAAACGATTGTAGACCCATACAAACAACATGAAACTAATATATATATATATATATATATATATATATATATATATATATATATATATATATATATATATATATATAGAGAGAGAGAGAGAGAGAGAGAGAGATAGATAGATAGATAGACATAAACAGACAGACAGTAAGATAGATAGATTGGCAGACATACAGACAGACAGACAGACAGACAGATAGATAGATAGATAGATAGATAGATAGATAGATAGATAGATAGATAGATAGATAACTGGATGGGTGGATGGATGGATGGATGGATAGATAGATAGATAGATAGATAGACATAAACAGACAGACAGTAAGATAGATAGATAGATTGGCAGACATACAGATAGACAGACAGACAGACAGATAGATAGATAGATAGATAGATAGATAGATAGATAGATAGATAGATAAATGGATGGATGGATGGATGGATGGATGGATGGATAGATAGATAGATAGATAGATAGATAGATAGATAGATAGACAGACATAAGCAGACAGACAGTAAGATAGATAGATAGATAGATAGATAGATAGGCAGACAGACAGATAGATAGATAGATAGATAGATAGATAGATAGATAGATAGATAGATAGATCGATAGATAGATAGATAGATAGAATAGATAGGCATAAACAGATAGATAGATATATAGATAGATAGATAGATAGATAGATAGATAGATAGATAGATAGACAGACAGACATACAGACAGACAGACAGACAGACAGACAGACAGATAGATAGATAGATAGATAGATAGATAGATAGATAGATAGATAGATAGACAGACATACAGACAGACAGATAGATAGATAGATAGATAGATAGATAGATAGATAGATAGATAGATAGATAGATAGATAGATAGATAGATAGATAGATAGGTAGATAGATAGCATTGCTGCAGTCGGATAAGATAATATTTGCAAATTGCGGAGAAAATTTCCTCAGTCCTCTCGTAACCTTATATAGGGGAATCGAGGCTCTACATGTCCATATTTAACGGCAATTCCATATCTGCAATAATAATAATAATAATAATAATAATAATAATAATAATAATAATAATAATAAAAATCTTTATTTAATGTAACATAGACCACCTGTTCAAATTACATAAATTGGTAAGAAAAGGTAAAATATATAACGTATAAATTCTGGAATTAAAACACTATCTAATGGCATAGATTTTCTAATCACCCTCGACTTGATTAACCAGACATAGTCAAATAGTCAGTTTCCTTACTTTATTTACCCTAAAAGTACGGTGTTATTCCAATGTCAGTTGTAGGTTATATATTTGTAGTTGGAATCTTAAATCATTCATTTTTTTAGTAGTTTGAACTAGTACCTAAGAATTATACCATATCTTATTAAATTCATTACTGCCTTACTCATTAATGGTTTTGGGTGTGTTTTGTAAAGCTTATAACATACACAAATATGCATGTCATTTGCTTTGCCAAGAAACAAATAATGTCTGGTCATAGTTAAAAATTAATATCAAAATATTTTTGGAATAATATATTAGTAGACAGTTTGATTGTTTGTGTTTGTATGATTAGGATTTTTAACGTAGCTTTTAACAATTGTTCAGTCATATCGCTACGATGTCTGCAGTGAGGCATTTTATAGTGATGTCTAGCACTGGGGCATCATTGCGCAGATATGTAGCATGATGTCCCACCCAACCACATTATCCTGATACCAGGCCGACCAATCCTAACACTAACTTCTTAATGCTGAGCACCAAGCGAGGCAGCTGTTAGTACCATATTTGTTAGTCTTTGGTATGACTCGGTCGAGGATCGAACCCACGACTCTCGCTGTCAGCGGCGGAGTCTCTAACCAATAGGCTACCTGAGCAGCTTTTGTAGACAGTTTACCAAAAGGATTAAATCTAGTTTCTAAACAATAAAGTGTTTTTGCTGTTTGTGTTGATATTTGTGTTACACATATATCATTGGTTTTACTAAAGAGAATGCACAATCAATATATTTATATTAAGATAACGTCTCTATCAGGCAATCACCAAATACCAACTTTTATATCCTTTAAAATATCCCTCTTTTGAAAAAGAGTAAAATGTTAGTTATTTTCCCAGATTAATTGTTAATTTCATTAGTGTTCGGTATTGATTCAATTGAAGTAAAATTCTTTGAAGTTGAAAAACAGTCTCGGCAAAGGGAATCAGGTTATCCACGTACAACTGGGACGATTAATTAGCAAACTCTATTTTTACACTGTTATTTCGGTCAGAAATGTGTCTGAAAATGATCCAAAAAAATGAAAATAAATTTGGTGATACAACAGAGCCTCGTCTTACAGTTAAATATTTCATCCAAGGAATTTGGATTTTGCAATTAAGACTTGACAGCTACATATATGGCTTTTAGTATTGTAGGCATTTTACTGGTATTATTTATATTTGCTAATTTGTGATGAAGTAAGATCCGTAAATACCGTCATTTTTTTTTTTATATAATCAACAAAATGAGATTAAAATCAATGTATTAGCTTACTCAAAGCGAACACATCAATGTACTTATTTTATATAATTTTCGTTTACTTTCATCGTTTCTTGCAGTTTGCAAAATTACTCTCTATGAATTAATTCAAAGGAGTATCAAGTTGATTTCATTCTCCTACTGTGAATATTGTATGAAGGTTTTCTGATAGTGCAGAGCTGACATTTTGGACAAAAAATTATTTCTAACTTGAAGGAAAATTATTTCTCACTTGAAGGAATACTATATAATTTACAGCTATGTGGGTAATGGCATTAGTTAGAACCAATGCTGCTGCTGCTACTACTACTACTAGTAATAGTAGTAGTAGTAGTTGTAGTAGTAGTAGTAGTCACGACAACGACGTAAACACTTAGGCTGGTATTTCGGCATCGGTTTCTAAAGAGATAGTGATTGTCCAATGTTTCATTTATAATAACAGCAAAATTTTAGTCATACAGCATTATCGAAAAATGTATATTATTAAGTTTTGTAACTTCTCAAATCAGAAATATAGAAAAAGACTGATTCACGTGTCAAAACTGTGAGACAGATATAACATTGATAACGTTAAATTGAATAACGCGAGTATTTTAAGTGGTAAAACATAAACTTAATCAAAGGTACAAGACAATGGAACGAAACCTTTTTTTGAGTCTTTACAAGAGAAGTAGCTTAAAATAAATTGTGCCATTTATTTAATCAGGATAGTTTATACAATGGAATAAGTATTTTAACAAAACCATCCTAATTAAGTTTTAAATAAAATTGTAAATGCGAAAGATACTCACGTGATTAAAAATGACGCCGGAATGTAGATGAGAAGCACAATTGGAAATACAAAGACATGGTTGTCCAGCATCTTTCAATTTTTAACAGTGTTGCCACGCCTCCAAAAAGGTTGTGAAAAGAGGGAATATCTACAGTTTTAATGGAAAAAAATGTATTATATTTATTGAATAGGTACAAGTATAGATTTCTCAGAAAATTACACCTTAGGTGGTCACTCTAACAATACGCATTTATTTACAAGTTTGTATGGGCTAACGTTTTGGTTAAAGCTATTGATTTTACAAAAAAAAAACATATCAGAAAATAAAAATGTGCATTTCTTGATTTCAAACATCGAAAAGAATCCCACTGCTGGTGTGTACATTATATTGACTGATCGTAACATGGGGATAAGTTCCATATTGTTAAATGGAACGATAATTAAACAATGCAGCATGGACAACTAATATGTTCTAAGCAAATGCATCGATTTGCACTGGCCTAAATTTAAATTAGTAAAGTACAGTTTTTGAAGATCAGGTAAACTTCGCACGATCATTCTACAATGATAAGACAAAAACGGATATATTATTTACAGCGAATATAGATATAAAGCAATAAATTGCGTTTCATGAGATAGTAGTATTTTAGAATCAACGACGAATAACAACAAAATTCACATAAATATTAATTCGTTCTTGAAAGCGAAAGTAAATGTTCACGATGAACCTTCTTTGACTTTTTAATTGCACCTAAAACAAATTATCAGGTATACATTATTGTATTTACTTGCTTTTACTACACTTTAAGGCATGAAACAAGTTATATCTTTTCATCAGATACGATTGAAAGGTGGAGATTTAGTATAATGAATCACAAAGTAACAGTTAAGACAGCTTTATAACAAAATAGAATGTCTAGTTGTTCGTATGAATATGACTCACTTTTAGACGTTAATTAAAATGCACAAAAAATATAAGAAAATTCGCTAAATCGAAAGAATGACTAACCGAGCAGCACACTTATACATTACATACAGAAGATAAGAAAAAAAAAAAACGTTTATGCTAATCAAATGAATGACGGATGGAATTTATATGTTAGTATATGAAAATACAATAATGAATATAAACACGTTCTGAATGTGACGTTCTCTCTACATACTCATGAGATGAGAATGTAAATCATTTGCGCTACGTCTCTCAAGACCCATTATAGGAACGAAAGCTTGAAAAGATACAGTTGTACAGTAAAAATGATTCTGTAGTAGGACATATATAGATTTGTTGTGAGAGGACAATACAAAAAGACGTTGACTAAAACTAAACTGCAGTTGAAAGGTTTCAGCCGTCCTAGTCATGAAATGCAATATTTACTCAGGGCTTTTGGCAGAAGCAATGAAAATTGACAATACACTTGCTAGATAGTATTCAGGGATGGATAAAGTTTCCCTAATTTGTTTGCGTTTGTATTCGGTGTAAACCGAGGACATTCATGAGATTACACACAAATGTATCGATGACACACTTTGGAAAATGGTGAAATCTCGCTTCTACCAACTATTCTTACCCAGAATAACGTAATGTCATGATTTGTAGGAAGGTCCCCATTTACACGCTTGGTTTTTGTTCGCGATTTTGGAATGATCTTTCTTCCAAAGCTGGATGCATACGTCCGAATCCATTTCCTCGATTGACCGATGAAAACCGTGTAGAGAGAGATCTCCGCTAGTAAACTACACGTTTACAAAACGCTAAACTATGAAAGAAAAGCTGGTGCATATAACATTCCCTGGATTTTGCTTATAACATTTCATGCATGTGAGAACTCACGATACAATCATACCATACATGTCCAATACATGCAAATAAATCTATGGCATATACGAAATGCTATTTGAAATACGCTTGAATTCCGCTTAGAGCTTTTACTTAAAATGCCTTATTTTCCGACCCATTTGTAAAGTTAAAACGTTCTGTTTGCGGTGCGAGTTTACACACATAGCGATATTGAAAAGACATCCTTAATATGCAAAATGTATTATATGACTATTAAATGAGCTAAATCTGCTCCTAGTACGTTATTTGTCTACTTAATATTCAAACAGGAGAGAACAGATATGAATCAAGTGAGAGAAAAAAAAAATCACGCTAAGGTGCTATCGAATTACGACAAACCGAATTTGGAAGTTACACGATGATGCTACAGTGCTAGACATCACAATAAACTGACATTGATATGGCTGAAAGATTGTTAAAGCTACGTTAAAATCCTATGCGCGCGCGCACACACACACACTTTTTTCCTATAATAAAGATATTTATTGGTTAGGAGAAAATTCATTAAAGACAGAGACAGCTGACAGACGAAGTTTTCACAACATGTAAGTGACGTTTTTAAAATAATGTAGGGATAATTATTATTTTTTGGATAATTTGGAAAAAAGTAAATTTTGCTGCAATATAAGTAGTATATAATTTGAGAGCTGGGCCAATCAAAAGTTTGACATGATGAACTAATCATCTTTTTGAAATTTTCAAATTCTTAAAAAGAACATGTCTAGAATATTAATATTTACATTTTTCTTTAAAACTATACTGCTATATCTCAAATGCATGGCACGTGAATATAATTGTATAAATCGATATGTAAAATACTCAAAAGACTAAATGATCATGTTTTTCCAGTTTTAGATCCCTCACACCAAATCTGAGAATATTTTTGGACAATAATGCTCATAGTTTTTCTTTTTTATAAAGTAGCTTCAGTTACCAAGGACTAGTACACATTAGAATTGGTTTAGACAATACTATGTAAACTACGCGCATTCCATGATATTGTAATCTCGAATCTCGAATATATATAATATTATGATTTCGTTTAATAAGGAGGCTTATTGTTTATTCCCCAACCCTATAATATAAACTGAATCAATCTGACTAAAAGGCGAAATTAATTTACAATTACTTGAAACATACCTGTTCACCTTTGTCACACTCTTTCAATACGCTTGTATTATATCCACTTTTAGCAATATACCGGTACTTGTCATTTGACATTCAAAGAAGGAAGTTTAGAATTTTACTTTGGTTTGAGCAACTAGTAAAACAGTTACTTGAGGGTTTATGCATATAGCCCAAATACAAACACAGATATAAAAAACTCTAATCGGAATCATTAAAAAGATAATTGCATGCATGGTTGATGTTGCACACGATGTAATTTTAAATGGCTAAGTAGCGATTATTTCTACAATTTCAAATATCATATCAATTTTAAAATGTTTTAATCATGGCTTTGTTTGAGAAGAATCTCGTAAATCAAAGTCTTTGTCTGTCTGTCTCTATATGTCTGTCTCTGTCTGTCTGTCTGTCTCTCTCTATATATATACACACAAACATATACGAACACATACATACATACATACATACATACATACATACATACATACATACATACATACATACATACATACATACATACATATATATATATATATATATAGTCTTTAATAAATTTCAGACCATTTCGAAAAGATGGTCGTTGTTAATCTACATTACTTGTTTAATTTCATAACGTCCTTGTTAGAAGTTATAGGAGGCAGATTAGAAAGTTAAATGTACACTATCTGCAGTTTAAATGTGTTTGTCACACGTTTTCAATATGCTTTTAATGTATTCATTTTTAGCAAATATTCCGTATAGACACCAATGACTTACATGTTTACGGCACTGTTTGCTTTGATATTAAATGGTTCAATAATATGTACAACTACATTGAAACCATAATAAGTTGGCTATCTGCCTGACTGGTCTCGTCTCTTACCTTTATGCCAGACCCACTGTTATAACGTAGAATTTAGAAGATCATGTCCCTTGTTGTCAAGGGTAACAGGAAGTTTGTACGTAACTCAATACCTAGATTACATGCATACAAATATTGACACGCGACTAGAAGTCTTTTGTATATAAGTAAGTCAGATGTATATCCGTATCCATGATATATATATATATATATATATATATATATATATATATATATATATATATATATATATATATATATATATATAGAGAGAGAGAGAGAGAGAGAGGTAGATAGATATATAGACAGACAAAGATATATATATATATATATATATATATATATATATATATATATATATATAGAGAGAGAGAGAGAGAGAGAGAGAGAGAGATACAGACAAAGATATATATATATATATAAATTAATGAATGGATGGGTGGATTGATAAAAAGATAGATAGTCATTTCGTCAGCAACGTATATGATTAATATGATTATGCTGATCACGAATTTAAAGACAAAACAAACAACTATCCTTTTATGTAAACAATAGGAAGTCTTCTTCAATCCACAAGCCAATGTACTGACGAATATAAAATATGTCACCAACATGAAATAAATAAATCGAAAAAATAGATCAATATTCACAAAATAGATCAATTTACTAATGATGGAATTCTGCAGCCAGTGCTGCTCTCACAGGAAGTCCTTTCTGATGAATGAGTTTGTCAACGTCCACTTAGCATGCAGCCTGTAATAGGAAATTATCAAAGATTATTCTGGTTGTTTTTTGTGCGGAGTAAGGTACTGGGAAAATGAACAAGATCAAACGCTATTTTTTTTTAAAGAAAATTACAAATAATTTTACACAAATTAAAATATATAATTGTATTCCCGAATAGTTAGAAGAAAACAAAATCACTGAAATGGATATTTATTCATAATTACACCTTATCAGCTCAGTACATGTACAATATTCCACGAATGGCTAAGCATTCCATGAAAACAACGCATCATCTCTGATTAGAACACTGGGTTAATCTAACAAGTTGGTTATCAACAGCAGTCATGCTGGTACGGAAAATGTCATAACATTGCTATTAATACAGTCTAACTACAAATATACTCAACACTTACGTCATGTAAACGTAGTAGTGCCAATCATGTCAGACATATATAATTACACTATACTAATTCTTAAAACAAATGGCTGGATCATGTCGAAAATGAACCATACCTGACTTATCTAATTTGGATTTAGATATTGCTTTCTAACGTAGCGTTAAGAATTGCTACGATGTCTGCATTGCGGCAGTTTACTGTGAATCCTAGCACCGGGGCATTATACCGCAGACATGTAGCATGATATTCACCCGGTCACATTATCTTAAGACAATGCCGACCAGTCCTAATACTAAACTCTTAAAGCTGATCGCCCAGCGAGACAGATGTTAGTTTAAAAATAAAATTAAAATTCTTTGGCATAATATGGCCTTGGTTTGAACCCTCAGTCTCCCACATCTGAAGCAGACGCTGTAACCACTAGGCCACCGGAGATGCCCGATTTATCTAACAGTCAAATAATTGGTGTATATGGAGATCAAAGCAGATCGTGGCAACTGATATTCCAAGTCAACTAACAGTCAATATTTGCCCATGTCTTTGTCATAGCTTCCAGCATGAAGACTCTGACATTTAGACTCTTTTTGCACACTGACACTTACTCGTTTTATCGTCACCATTTTACCATTTTCCGTGAATGCTAGTAATGGTTTCCAAATGAAACGGTTCGTTATAACATTAATTCGAATACAATAAAATCTAAACGCAACCTCCAAATTTTACAACCTCCTGAAAGATATTTAACTAATTGCTTTTGGGAATTCTACAAATCATTCACCAAAAATTAGAAGAGACTGGTTTGTTGATCTTATCAAAAGATGTTGCATCTTTAAAGACAAACGTTTTCCAATCACTTTTCTTAATAAAATTAATGGAAATTTTTTTATATAGAGACTTTTTTTTTTGAATATGTCAATGTTGTATGATATTTTGCAATGATGTCAGCTCTTAAAAGCTGAAAATATTAATCTACTATTTATTGAAATCTGTCTACTGTCCGTTTGTATTCAATGCAGTATGTACAATAACCGTCAATGCAAGATAAACAATAAGAACTAATGCTTGATCGATCAATTAGTATACATACCCGTTATTGAATGAACTTTACCATAGCTAGGTCGTGTTGTCAGCCACACAATAAACTATATACCCAACATATATCGCTAAATCAGATCTGTGCTGGCTCAGTTGGTAGAGATTAGGGTTCGTAATTCATGGGTCGCGGTTTCGATACCCGTCTGTGTCGGCAAAACTATCGGCTTGAGAAAGGCATTGATAAGGAGGCAGCCAAGAATGTGTTACAAGTACCACTGCCTGCCCCACCCCCCTCAATTCCCAACCCCCATCTTTAAAGCTTAGTCAAACGGTTCAATACTCACCTAGGCAAGGTGTGTTCGTTATGGAATGCTAGTAGCCAATAACGACAATGCTATGTCAGCTCCTGACACGTAAAAGTACCGACTGTTCCCCTAGTAAAATTTCATTCTGTTTTGTCTGAACAGGTAATCACTTCCTTCAAGAACGGTTACATCATCACGTAAGTATTATTATCCGTATTCCTTCGCTTCAATAGCTTTGAAAAGCAATGTGTTCTGTCCGTACATTTCAGAACTCCTTTGTATAACATTGTCGAACGGAGAATCTTAAGACCGCTTTATATGAAGTACTCAATAAATATGTTATTTACACGTATTGCAATAGAATCAATAACCATACTCGCCTTAAAAGAGGAAGCGTATTTTAATTAGCGATGTTATAGCGATGTACTGTCATATTTCTTCTTTCCATTCTGGGTCTCCAGCCAGATCCCCCCTCCACTTTTGAAAAAAAATGAGAAAAAGTATTTACATGTATGTGTTTTTTATGATCCACCAGATGTGTATTTTGGTATTTTTTGCTATTCGTATTTGTTAACTTTGGTCAAATGTTTCTATCATTTATAATTTTGATGGGGTATTTATCCCAAGTGTTTCTATAGGGTTGCTGATCTGTGTAGGTTTTATTCACCTAATCTCAAAATTCCTTCCCGAGTTCAAGTGTAGACCTTATATAAGGTCTATCTATCTATCTATCTATCTATCTATCTATCTATCTATCTATCTATCTATCTATCTATCTATCTATCTATCTATCTATCTACCTATCTATCTATCTATCTATCTATCTATCTATCTATCTATCAGGTCTACCACTTGAACTAGGGAAGGAACTATGTATGTATGTATGTATGTATGTATGTATGTATGTATGTATGTATGTATGTATGTATGTATGTATGTGTGTGTGTGTGTGTGTGTGTGTGTGTGTGTGTGTGTGTGTGTGTGTGTGTATGTATGTATGTATGTATGTGTGTGTCTGTGTGTGTGTGTGTGTGTGTGTGTTTCGTCCCAGTTTTACTATATGGTGATTTTGATTTTAAAAAATTGATTCATACATTTTTTTCTTATTTTTCAAAAAAGAAAATATATATTTATTTCTTTTGATTTCAAATTTACATTGAAGTTAGGTGTACTATCTTTGTTTGAAAAACGCTTATTGTTTTAATGATTTTATTTTTTCCGTGTCGTTTTTAGCGTTGTCTTTTTATTTCATATTGATTTTGACTGTGCTCGGGCGGGGCTGCATACATTATTGTATTTACTTCTCGTGACTCAAGCTGGGTCGTCTCTTATATCTTTATTTATTTAGTAATTCCAAAGATTTTCCTAAATTGTTTAAGGTACCCTTTGAGATGGGTTCTCTGTGCAGTACGGGAGCCGTCCAGAGAAGGTAATAGTGGTATAGAAGAAGAGTAAAGTATTCTATGCATTCCTGTTTTTTCCCTAAATAATTAGTTGGCAAGGCAGGTTGATGACACTTTACTTATATTAAAAAAACTAGGACTATACCATACTATTTTAACCTATTGTTTGTATTTTTGGATTGATTGTGATATGTGTCCCTCGAAGGGGTTGTTTTTCCCGACTCTTTCATAGGCCTGTTCACTTGGCGTAGCGCCTTGTGACGTAGCTCATGTCGTCATAATCCGGTACTTTCGCCTTGAGGGTCCCTGTCTCCCCTTTTTATTTATTTTTCTTCCTAATTGATACTCATATTCTAAAAGTGTCTCCCAATGACTATAACTCGCCCACATGCATTCATTGTTTAAACAATATAATTTGTGATCTGGTAAAGCGTATTTTTATCATTATCCCCGTCCAGGTAGAGAATGATTTGACGCTTGTATTTTCCCTTTTCCTTAATCTTCTTAACGATTTCTTGCTTCTGTTCCCTCCATTTTTCACAAATTACCATATTATTGTAATTGGAAACAGTTGTCTTTTTGCACAGTGAACAATTTAGCGGCACTCTGACCATATGGCATATGCCGTTTCACTTCGACTTCTCCTGTCAATCATGCATCATGCATGTATTTGATGCAGAGGGTTTGCATTTTTAGAGAGCCTAGTTTCACCCAGTGCCCCCATGCTCTGTCCCAATTGATACTTTTTTTTAATTAACTTTTAGCACTCTTATCCAATTTATATGTACCCCTTTCGTCTATTTCCCATAAATCCTTGTTTTCTCTGCATTTATTTAGTATTTCTGTAATCTGCCTAAGTTTCCTATGAACTGTTAGTTGTTTTGTCAATTTATTATTTAGATATATGTCCTTCCTATGTTTTGTGAAAAAAAAACGGTAAATAGAAAACCCTTGAGAAAATGTTTGCATATTTTTTATAGGGACGAGGCTTAGTCCCGCCCCCTTCTTTTCCTTTCTTTATATATCGTTTCCTTCTTCACATAATGTGTTTTGAAATCCCATATATATTTAACGGTTGGTTATCTATATTTTGTTATGTTCATTATTTATATCATTTGATTTAATTATATAATTTTAGTTAGCATACATATAATTTTTGGCACTTATGCCCGTTCCACGAAGATTAGTGGCTTAAGTACCCAGATTTTCACATTTTTATTTATTTTTTCTTCCATTTATTTATAGGTTATTTTCTCTCCTCTTCCTTCCCAAAATAGACCCACAGGCACTTCATTTTGTCTTTAATTAGGTGAGATTGTAAACCGTGGTGTCTACCCCTCCAGTTTCGTAATAATATCAACTCCGTTTTTTTCCTGATTGATTTTAGACCCTGTGGCTTCTCAGAACGTTTGAAAATCCTTTACAAGCTGTTTATTTGAATTAGGGTCTGGTACGAAACTGGGGCAATCATCTGCATGTTGCAGCATTTTCACATCATCTCAAATGTTTGGAACTTTTATACATTTTATTTCTTTCTTGAGTTTTATTTTGACACTTAGAATTTCAATTGCTCTTACATATAATAGCATGGACAGCAGGCTTCCCCGCCTCACCTATCTTTTGATGTCAATTTTGCATGTATTTGCTCCATTTATCTGTACTCTCGAAGTTATATCCCTGTATAGGATTTTAGTCCGATTTCGGAAATTATTCCAAAATCACATTTCCCAATGCTTTCAGTAAGTAGTTTTGTTCCAATCTGTCAAAAGAATTTTCCTGGTCAAAACATACCATTCTACCATTCTGTCCATAAATATTTATATTATCTATTATGGTTCTGATACTTAAAATATTGTTTTATATGTCCCTACCCTTTCTCATAAATGTTTAACTTAGATTTATTATTTTGTATTTTCTCTCTGTTACTCTTTCTGCTAAAATCTTACTTAAATTTTGTGTGTGTAATAGCATTTATACAGCGTATGTTTTTTATCTATATACATGTAATCTAGGTGAATAGTAAGCATTCGTTCTCTATTTATATATTATACTCAAATGTTTGGAAAACAATTTAAATGTAAGTGTATTTAATGTAACCTTGTATTTGCTTAAATGATAAATTGGAGCAACGCATGTTTTTTTTTCTTAATTTATGTTAGCACGTACTCTGTCACGTTGTAGAATTAAATCAGATTTTAACCTGGGTATGTTAGACCCTGAGGCTATAATTTCTCGCCGTCAAAATGAATGAGGCTGTCCAGCCAGTTAATTAACATAGCCGTAAAACTGAAGAAGCGCGCATTATTTTTGTCATCGTCTTCCATATTGGATTTTCCAACAGGACTTGCACTGAATCTATTTGAACATTTCATTAATAGAACGTTTGTACTTTAATTCGTCGCTTATTCTTGAATTATGTTTGGATTTGACTCTTAAAACTGTAAGCTCATTTTTCCATTTGAAGCATATTTTTTTCTCAGAAAATAAATTATTTGTTAACTATTAAAAAACTTGCTGTTTTCACTTTTTTTTGTTACTGTTTGTTAGAGACAAAACAAGTACCATAGAATTAGGTGCTCGTCCGTGAGATTTGAAATTTGGTTTAAAAAATGTTAGAAGGTGTGTTTGTTAAACTTTGAATTTCGTTACTTTTTAAACATTTTCTCAACTGAGATCGACAAGATTTATCTAAATTTGACATGAAAAATGGAAATATTTCTTTCAAATCCTAACCAGGAACAATTAGACGATCTTTCCAAAGCCAACGTATATTAACGACAAAAGAAATACGAACTATTTCAGCTCAGTATTTGTTAGAAAAGAATGTTTTGGATTTTTATCAGTAAGTCTGTATCAGTAGCTGATCTAAAAGTTAAAGAACTATAATTAAATTACAAAATGGAATAGAAGTTAACGAAGCTCAAGCTTTAAGAGAGAGAGAGAGAGAGAGAGAGAGAGAGAGAGAGAGAGAGAGAGAGAGAGATTAGAAAAGTAAATGCAAATGCAGTTAGATAAGGAAGAAAACAAATAGTTACCAAACGAATACATACAAATGCAGAAAAATAAAGCAGAAACAAAATGCAATGAGAGAGAGAGAGAGAGAGAGAGAGAGAGAGAGAGAGAGAGAGAGAGAATACAACGTGAGAAGGTAGAAAAGGAATATCAATGAAAAATGAACGAAATAGAGCTGGCAAATGAAAAGGGCATTCATACTTCAAATTCACATTTAAGTTTGGATCTTGTAAAGACCGTTCGATTAATATACGTTTTCAGAGTATGTGAAGTAGACAAATATTGTACGCATTTTGAAAAAGTTGCTGAAATTATAAAATTGGAGTCAATAATTACAATTTGCAGTCACTGTTAAGGTTAGTAGTGACTATGATGCTGTTAAAAAACCCACATGTAGGGTTCATAAATTAGTCTTAGAACGTATAGGCAAATATTCAGAAATTATGAAAAAGAAGCTATACAATCTCATGTTGAATTTGCTCGAGAAAAGGAGCAGCTATTTGGTAGATGGTGCTTGGCCGAGAAAGTTGAAAATGAAAGTCTCAAACATCTTGCATTATTTGAAGAGTTTAAAAACTAGGTCCATGGTGACACTATGACCTATCTTGATGAGCACAACATCGAAATCTTGGAAAATCCTGCTCGGACAATACCCTTAACTCATACTGTTGATTTTGTAAATAAGACTTCAACTCAACAGCCTTTTGATTAACATAAACGTATTTCAGCCTATTACAAGACCATACACAAACGTAGACTGCAATAACTTTTAAAAATCAGACTTCAGTAAAGCTGCATTCCAGATCCTTGTCTCTTCCTACTTGATCAGATTGCAAGAAAAAAGGACAAGTTATTTCCGATTTCAGAAAAAGTAAAAAATGGGCATCAGAATCAAAACAGACCTATTCCAAATGCTCTATTTTAAGAGATCATGGTTACGGTGTTGTATGCAAAGTAATACATTTGTTGCGTCTAAAAAAATCCAATATGATTTTATTATGGAGAATTATTAACTATTTATATCGATGGGTTCTATATCAACCTTGGGTGATTCGGCGAATTCCACCCCTAATCCAATTTTAAGGGACACATGAGCTTATCAGTCTATTATTGTCAGGTACTTTGACTTTATCCGAGAAGTATTCTTCTAAAAAGAGTTTTTATGTTCAGGGAGTAGAGTGCGGCTTTGTTAAAGTTCCTCTCCATTGTGTAAATTTGTCATCAGACTTAGTCTCAAGACCCGTGACAGTTGCACCAGTATATATTTTACCCGTATAGGGCATTTATTTATTACCAGGTAACGGCCTAACTGAGACAAAGTTGGAGTTAATCGACATGTAACTGACAAACTTTGTTGGGATTAGATAGTCCATCCAAATTAGAAAAGAATTCCCTGATTTATTCACCGTTTGTGCAGTTACCAGACCCATGGCAAAGAAAGCTCTTGATGATGAAGTTGATAAGGACAGTATTCCTTTTGGCAGACACGTGTATTGGTCAGGCATTGATGAGAGCACACTCACTCTTTGTTTGGATCAATCAGAAGGCACTAATAACAGTGATCCTCTTTTTTACTTCCTAGTCCATTTTTTCTAATCAGGGTGATAAACGACAATCACCTGTCATTGAACAGGAAAAAGATCAAAAGATCTCCTATTTGTTTCAAAGGGCCATTACTGTAACTGCAGCTTCTGAAGTACCAGTCTGTTATTTCATATTGTAGTTCCAAAACCTTACAGACAGGAAATACTTAGTATGACCTATGAAACTCTTTTGGCTGGTCATTTAGGGATTAGTAAGACTTTTTACAAGAGCATGACTCACTTCTATTGGCCAAAAGTCAACAGTGATGTTGTCAAATACTTTCTCTCACCTCCTCGGTAGCAACAGCGTCACAATACTCGACAGTCAGTCGTTCCGTTATAGTGCGTAATATGAAATGTAAAATCCATTACTAGCTTGCAAAGAGAGGCAGCGTGCTGGATTTGCTCCGAGGGCCGTTCTTTGCAGACCCGTCGTAGGGTATTGTAAAATATTTCCTGCATGTTTAACTTGATTGTTTAACATATTTCACTATAGGTATAGTGGAAAATACAGAATGGTCTATGTATCTTGCCTAATTTGTCCATGCTGTTGTATTAGATACCCCCCGCCCAGTCATCTAATGTGGACTGGTCTGAGTAACATGAGGCTAAATGTATAATTTGCACCTGATGACCTGTAACAATCGTCAACTTGTCTGGTTGTCATGCAGATCTTGGTCCGGCCTTGCACAAGAGTTTGCTTCAGAACTTAAGTCTACAATTGAATTGATTTATTCTTTTTATGTGGTTTCTTTAGTTTCAATAGTATACTCTTTTACATATTTATATATCTTTAGACAAAAGATGAAAGAACAAAAACATGCCATAAAACTGAAAACACCATACATTATCATAGTAGTTAACAACTGGCATATAACAGAAGGATCAACTATAAAAATGGAAAATCTATCATTGAACACTGGTCCATCTTTCGGTGTTTATCCATCCCTCTGTCTATTAAAACGTTTAGTATCGTACTTCATCTTAACTACTTGAAGCATTGCCATGAATCTGTATACGATCATTCAAGCCATTGTCTAATTGATCAGTATTGGCAGTGTTGTTATTGTTACCTCTTTTTGAATGGAAAGTCATTTAAAAATGATGTTTTCCTCAAAAGACTTATTACAATAACTATTGGAGCCGGAATACAAAATAGTAGCTTTTTAACATCCAATATGGCAACCATGGCGGCCATCTTGAACACATCACTTCTCAAATGAAAGTAAGTTTGACACATGAATTCACATGGAAGACTCCTTGTGATATATGTTTGATTTTAAAATAAAATGGTGCTCTTCTGACATTCAGAATAGCTGCCACTTTAAAAATAATGTTATTAATAATAATCTTAAATGCAAATAATACTTGAGACAGATACTTCATTGATTCTCTTCTTAAGATTTCTTAATTGTCCAGTTCTAAATGGTGAAGACTTATCATTACAGCCATAATGAAATTGTTCTTATTGCTACTCTTTTTGCATGCCAAGTCATATCAGCATGGGATTTTATCAGAAAACGTGTTATGATGACTGGCTGAACCTAACTAAAAATAGTGTTCATCAGACATACACTGTCGGTATCATAAAAACCATTTTTTAAACATCTTAACATTGTAACATCTCCTCAACGAGAAATCCAGCTTCACCTAGTAAATTCATTATAATATTTAAATTAAACTGAATTAAAATCGGGCTTATCTTACACCCAGTGTGGCTGATTTGAAAATTGTTTTATTGCTCATAACACTAAACGGATAATTGTATCAGCATGGAGTTTTTAGCATCAATTTTGTAATTATGTATTGTTGAAACCGTGCTGATCTAGCATTTAGAACAAAAACCTTTGCAGCCATGTTGAAAATCTTGTCATCAGTCATTCATAATATTTGAACTATTTATTGTCGTCTTGGTTCCAGTAAATATTACTTATGTATGCAATATATTAATTTGTTTCTTACTACATTCAATTTTACGCTTATCTAAAATAATATTCATAAGAAAACAATGGGTCAGAATGTCAAACTATTCGGGGAAGAAAAATGATGGTCACTTCTTTGATTGAAGCGATATAAATATCGGTTTTATCCTCAATGCGTCCGCTCCTTTGGCCTTGTGTGTAGACTTTCCGTTTTGGATTCCGGAGGTCGCGGGTTCTATCCGATTCGAGTCGTACCAAAGACTCGCAAAAATAGTACTAACAGCTCAGCATGAAGTGGTTAGTGTTATGACTGGTTGGCCTACTGTCAGGATAATCTGACTGGGTGGGAGATCCTGCTACGTTAACAATCCTAATCACACAGACAGACAGACAGATATTTAAGATTTTTGTTTTATGAAACAATCAATTGTCCTTGTTTGACACATTCATGCTTACAAAAATAATGTCTTAAGATATACCGTTCTGTATGACAAAAAGTTAGACCTTTAATCAGGACACATATCAATTAATTTTTAAAAAATGATATAACATTTCATAAAACACAAAAAATTAAGTTACAAAATGGAAAATCTAGGTATGTGTAATAAATAATTGAAGATCGATTTTCAATAAAGAAAATATGTCATTTAGGAAACATGTTATTAAGTTCCAGTTAATGCATATGCCCTACTAAAACCTAAAATCGCTTGAAAGGGGTAGGACATATTTGTATCCGCATAACTGTGTATTTGCGTTCGTCAAGCTAAGTAAGTGATTTACTTTTAACTATTTCGAGTTGGAGAATATATAGTTTGGCCTTTCTTCAGATGTACATCTCTCAAATGACTACTAACACCACTTGGTCATTTCACTTATCAGAGGTCTCTACTCTGGCAAAATTCATTATCACTAGTTTAATATCTGCCAAAGTTATTGTAATTTGGATTGGTGCAGATCATTACTCGAGCACACCTCTTTCGGAAGTTCTTAATGAGTTAAGAGCGAAACAGACATTATGAGATTGTAAACAACATGCAAGAATACTTATCATCGAAATTGAAAATCTGACATCGTACAAAAGGTGACTCAAGAATTAGGCAACGGAGGCGTTCCAATAAGCATAGTCAATTATTCAAAACCACAAACCCAACCATTTTTATTCCTCAGTTCAAAAAAATATAATAATAATAATAATAATAATAATAATAATAATAATAATAATAATAATAATAATAATCATGAGGACTTTGTAAAGCGCCTAATCTTTCGAAGCTCTAAGCGCATTACACTACCAATAATGATATGACTACACTACAGAACAACAAATGACAAAAACAATGAAATTGGAAAACATAAAAACAAAGATACAAAACATGATTAGGTCGCTAAATTTGTCCCTGCAGTCGAAACAGGTGAGTGTTGAGAGCACTCTTAAAAGGGACCACTGTGTCTTAGTGTCTAACTTAAATGGGCAATTCATTCCACGTCGCCGGGCCCTCGTGTGCAAACAAACGTTGTCCATATGACTTTTTTCACCTTGGGAACAATGAGTATACGATTATCAGAAGAAGAGCGTAAGGATCTAGCTGGTGTATACACATTTGTGAGGCTGGATAGGTATGTTGGACTGGAGTCTGTCATTGAAACATATCACAGAGAACAAATTTTGTGTTTGATTCTGTATCGAATTGATAGCCAATTTAGGGTACAGAGCAGTGGTGAAGTGTGATCTGATCGAGGTACTCTAAAGATGATCCGTGCAGGTGTATTTTGAACTTTTTGAAGTTTCTGGAGTAATTATTGTGACGAACCAGACAGAATTGAGTTACAATAGTCCAGTTTTGAAAGTACTAATGAACACACAAGTGTTTTAGTGGCATCAACTGAAAGATATTTACGAATGGAACTGATGCGTCTCAATTCAAGATATGCAGCCTTGCATATGTTCATGACATGTTGGTGCAATGTGAAAGTACTTTCTAGAGTAACGCCTAGGTTCCGTACTGACTGCGAATTTAATGTTGGTGCTGCTGATATTTATTGTCTGAGGTAAAGGATGTGAATGAGAAAGTCTTTTTGTTGTGATCAGAATAACCTCAGTTTTATCATCATTCATCTGCAGCTTGTTACATGTCATCCATGATTTCACATCCGAAATGCACTTCTCTACTCCATGGATGGTAGCATCAACTTCAATTGGGTGGCTAGACTTGTATATTTGTGTGTCATCAGCATACAATTGGTGCGAGAATGGATGATGATCTATGAGACTTGAGAGCGGATGAGTACACAGAATGAAGAGAACAGGTCCAACAACATATCCCTGTGGAACACCACAACATACGTAAACTGGGCTGGAGTGTATTTCATTTGCAGATATAATTTGTATCCTGTTGACTAAGTAGGACTTGAGCCACTGTAAGGCTATATTCTGAATGCCAAATACATGTTGGAGATGGTGAAGTAATATATCATGATCTATTGTGTCAAATGCTGCAAATAAATCCAGAAGAGTGAGGACTGTAATCTTTCCACTATCAAAAGCAGAGAGAATGTCACTAAATACTTTCAGAAGAGTAGTTTCCGTACTGTGGCATGGGCGATATACAGACTGTACTTTGCTAAAAATACTGTTTGAATTAAAATAAGATACAAGTTGAGTTAGAACAACCTTTTCTAACCTTTTTGATATGAATGGGAGATTAGAAACTGGGCGGTAGTTCTTTAAATCGTTATGGTCCAGTGTTGGTTTCTTCAGCAGTGTCTTTACTATGGTCTGGTTTTTCTAGTGGAGAGAAGGTTGTTTGAAGTGGTGTACATTTGTTCCTTGACATTAGTTTGTTAGTTATCTCGAAGAGCTCTTTGCAGCTGGAACTCTCCGTGATCTTAGTACTGTAGTGGGATGATTTGGCTAAATGGACTATGTTTGTGACGTTTTTCTTAGCGGCTTTGTAGATTTGTTTATGAATAGTGAGTCTGGTGGAAAGCTAAAGCCTCTCTGCTTTTCGGCGATGTCTTGTTCATGCAACCATTGTGTAAATATTATATAATAAAGATAATTACCCAAGTCTGCTCGCGTTTTCATTGTGCCAAAGCCACTGGCCATATCAATTAAAGTTTAGGATAAAATGGCGTGCTCCAAGCATATTTACTAAACGTATTAATACTATTTCGTAAACATTTATATCCTTATTTCACTTCACTATATATTCTTTTTTGTTGTTACACGGTGATGAGTAAAGTTTCTGATGACTGGTTTATGCAACTCTTCTCTTAGCGTTGTGTTCCACTTTGACTCAATCATCGCTTGTTTTTGTGTGTGTGTTTCTCTAACCTATGCTTATGTCTAGCGCTAATAATATACCGAATAAGGAATTGTTTCAGTGGCTCTGGACTCATTATTTAAAGACATGTACATTTAACTTATCAAATATATTTGTTATCATGACAATCTTTGTTAACAGGATTTTATTGTAACATGAAGCATACACAAACCATCACGATTAATGAAATATGATCCATTTCCTAGAGAATTCCGAGGTCAACAGTATCAGGACAAAGGTATTTACAGTAATTTATTAACATATTTACATTATCAAGGGCTCTGAAAAATACAGTGTCCGTAATTTCTAACATATTTACATAGCAACAGGATCTTTAAAATTCAGTGTCAGTAATTTCTAACAGATTTACATGGCATGTTCTGTATAAAGGTAGTGCTAGTAATTTCTAACGGATTTCCATGGCAACGGGATCTTGCAAAAGAAGTTTTAAGTCTTTTCTAGCAGATTTCATGGAGAAAAAAAAATAAGTAAAAAGACAATGTCAGTCCACACATGACATGATTGAATTGTGCACGTGCATCATAATTACATGCTTTCAGTTTTCATTTACAGTATTTTTCCGGGACAATATACAATTTATAGAATATGGATTGTCGTCCAATTTATAACATTAATTACATTCATCTGTCTCGTATTGTATTTACCGTCCTGTACCTATCCCTTTCGATATTTTTGGTCTTCTTGTAACAAAAAAATGACAGATTATCTCCAGAAAATCATGGCATGTTTTATTTATATTATTTCAAGATGACATTTAGGTTCATCACGCCGATATCGAGCATTACGAACATTCGGTAATTTTATTTGTTACTTTACTCACGTATTCTTTGACTTTGCACTGAAACACCTTTACGGCTATTTTTCTCTAAAATGTATTCTTACATTTCCTACCTGTTTTTAAGTATTTTTGTTTCATTATATCCTTGTGTTTCTTATACTAGTAACCATTTACAGCTTATTTTCTATAGTAGTATATTTTATAATATCTATTGCGTAGCATATAAAATAAAGCTACATTATAATAACAATCATATGTTTTCTAGCTTAATCTTATTATTCATCAATATGTAAATTGGCGAAACAACTATGATATCTTTCAGCGGTTATTTATACAGCTATTGTATGAAAAAAATATTCAAAAATCTAAAAGGATTACTGTTGTTTCTTTGTATATAGTATTTTTGGTGGATCAAAAACCCGGGAAAACCTCCGGACAGAACCGCCGACCCACGATAATCTACTGCCAAGCTTTCTTACATAACTACATTTGCCGAATCTTAGACTCGAACATACTCAGACAGAGGTGAGACGGTGGTGATCCGTTACGGAAAGCGCTTTAGACCACTCGGCCACTCAGGGTCGTTAAAATAATATCTTGTGTTTAAGCGTATATATTTGACGCATTAATGTATACGAAATAATATATACAGACGAATTTGACTACTAAAGTAGTACAAGTTGGGAAGAAGAAATAAAAACTTAAAATCATTTATTTTAAAACCACCTATATAAGATATGTTCAAAAGAAGCAATGCATTTTTACTTAAGGATAATTTCATTATATGAGTATTTGTTCTAACATATTGATATAACCCATCAAAAAAAAATATTAAGAAGAAAACAAGAACACTGTAACAAGCGTCTCTTTTTTTTGTAATGATAATACTAGCAACCAGTGTCACAGAGTATAGGACTCAAACATGATTTAGAATCCCACAAAGGAGTGGGGATGGGATACAATATCTTTTATATTATATAAAACGTAGTTTTCATTTCTAGTTAAAGATAAAATTTAACGGTACAAATATATTTTAGTGGACCGATTTTTCAAACGATAATGAAACAGTTATTGAAGTTTATCTTCTAAAGCTATTCAGCTGGTCTCATGACGTTTGAAGCATACTTTTTTGAATCTATTCAGCTGGTCTAACGACGTTCGAAGCATACTTGTCGTTGCTGTTATCATTCTTATTTTCAGAGAAAATTACTTCTGGCGCTTGTAAATTAAACTTCCGGAATTCTCCAATGTAAGTGGCTAGGAATACAACAGTTATTATTCCTGCGGCCCATTCTCCTGCAGCAGATGCCACATGCTCTTCATGGTCTTTAATGATAAATAAATAAATAATATATATATATATATATATATATATATATATATATATATATATATATATATATATATATATTTAAATGCAAAAAACTGACACGCAACAGTGCAAAACTAGAATCACTCTAGCCTAAGCGCTTTCGACTCTTAATGAGTCTTTATCAAAGGCAAATATATATATATATATATTGATAGAAATTTAATCATGGAAAGCAGGAAAACACCGTTTTGTAATAAATATCTAGCTAACAAGCTGAATCATCTGTTTTCATCAGCACACGCACCTATACATCAATACCCATACCATTTCATCAATTCACAATAATTTTCATCAATACCCAAACCAGTGTATCAATACACATCTAATTGTATCAATACACACCTTTTTCTCAATACACGAACCGTCACGAACGTTATCAACAAAGTATGCATACAGCAATACGTAACACAAAATTATAGTAGAGCTTGGGAAAACCACATAGAAAACCTTGATCGAAATTATTGGATACACGCAATAAATAAACAATAGTGAAAAGAATAATAAAAAAATGAAACATTTATCATCCAATGCAATAAAACGACCCATGTACCAGGCGGTTTTATCAAGGTATATATATATATATATATATATATATATATATATATATATATATATATATATATATATATATATATATATATATATATATATATATATATATATATATAGAGAGAGAGAGAGAGAGAGAGAGAGAGAGAGAGAGTTAGAGAGAGAGATTCTCCTGGAATTGGTATTAGCATACTTACGCTCCCTACGTATTCAAGGACTTTATGTTTTCATGTTAAGGAAATTGTTGACAATAAAATATTTCTAAATAATCTAATTAAGTTGTTTCACTTGTTTTCTATGCGCAATTCATTTTTTACCGTTTGCTTGAATCCCTGGAGTAATGGTTTAAGAGTAAAATTCAGGATGACTTCAGAAATGAATTGATAGCTAATTGAAGACATTATATTTTAAAGGAAGGCGTAGACTGCCACCATAAGCATCCATTTATTTTATTTTTTATTGATTGGGAGTAATTCGTCGAAGATCACAAGACTAACCGTCAACAAAGGGAGATACTCGCAAATTTTTAAAGAGTATGACATTTTGTCCTTTCTGTTTGTACAGCGCTTTTCAAAACTCTGACACTTGTCAAAAGTTTTGAAAAACGGGTCAGGATAATGTCCCCATCACTATTCGTTCTGAATTGTTCAAAACAGTCGAAGCAACCGTTTTACAAACCGATAATAGCTTAGTTATGCGTAAGGTGGATTGTGGCTAAGTTGAAAATGAACAATAGGCAGACTCTCCAGTGTATTAAACTGCAGCCACTACGAGTGAGCCAGAACAATGCGATAATTGCCAACTTCATTATTATTACATTGAACAATCATGATTCTATGAAGGATACAGAGTACAAGAGAAATAAGGTCTCCGACACAAAGCAGGACACGGAATGCTAGAATCTTCCAATTACTTCCTGGTATGTCCATCATTCTAAATGACATCGCTGCCTGAATGAGACTGTAAATACCTCCAAAACCAAAAGCGAAAACGGCACCTATCGCGTGGACAATTAAGACGTTTGTTTCCTGCAAAAAGAAAACAAATATTTATTGTTAGACATATAATCAACTATAAAATATGCCGTTTGTTTGATATACTAGTGTATATTCCTGCATACAGTATATAGGGGCTACTGCATTTGTATGGGAAAATATCAACAAGTTGTTGGATGGAAATACTGCACGACCATAGAAGTCCAGTGTATCTATCCGACAAAACAAGTTCATATTTTCACATACAAATGCAGAAACCATTTATTATGTGCTCATTGTCCTGTCTACTCAACGCCTAATTATATAAATAAAATACACTACAATAATAAAAGCAGCTGAATGTACCTTTATTCCAAACTACATACACAAGCGTATAATCATCAATGCACAACAACATCATCATTAATGCGTACATAACTCCTTCTATATACATTTGAACTTAGTCGGTCGGAAGAAGTAACTTTCGAAAAAAAATGGCGTTTTGGTGTACTTAAAATTGAAATTTCGAGTCATATTGTGAATGAATGCGTATTGCAACAACTTTTGCATTTAATCTGAAATGAATAGATTTTGGTATTTTTGTCATTATTACGAAATTTTGTGATTACGGACTAGATTTAACAGTGTCAATTATACATGAAGTACATCAGATTGAAGCAACAAGGGGGAAGGGTGTTGACATCTGCAAGCGTGTTTCTGTTCTGTCATTGAATGTTTGAAATCATAATGTAGAAAAATTATGCTAACTTTTAATTGCAATTATCAAGAATTATGCTAACTTTTAGTTGCAATTATCAAGAATTATGCTAACGTTTAATTGCAATTATCAAGATTTTTATTTTCATTTTCAGTGCAGTAAGGAGGATGCCATTGCACTTGGAATATAATCGAAATTTGAGTACAATTTCTAAATGTGTTATCAAGCCCGATAACCCATAAGTAAGAAAGATCATATTTTTGCATGTTATTGAAATCTGGTGTCTATCGCCCGCCTAAATCCGAAACATTGTATCAAAAAGTTAACCTTGAAGGAAGCAAAAGCAGCAGGTATTTGGCTGTCCACGAAACATCTGCTTTATTTCATTCAGAACAAAATTTAATCAACCATAACGTAAACAGCCTGCTACGTGAGTGTATATGATTTTTCTACAAATCAAAGGTGCTGGATGTGTGTATGTATGAGACAAAGTGTACTATCACCCTATGTCAAAGTCACAACGTAAGCTTGAACATATAGAAGCCTTTTTGAAGAGAACGCATCGAGAACAGGAGAAACGACCACGTTCAAGAAGGGAGTCTTCAGCAAAATCAAACACAGAAGCCAATGTTTTCATTTAAGATTTCTGGTTCATCCTCATGATTTGCTATGCATGAATACTACAAAATTTGAAACCGAAAAAGGACAGAAGATATAAACAAATTTATTTTATTTCAAATGCATAACCTGCATGCATGATTTGACACGTCACGCATTAAAAACTGCAATTAACATAAATGTTTCAAGCAACGGAATGATTTATTGGTAAAATTCACAGCATGTAACCACCAATCAGCTGTCAATATTTCTGAAATGATTGATAGTATTTAAAAAAAGAGTTGCTTGACCAACTAACAAAAACAAACAGAAAGAGAATGGCTAACATAGTGGGTTGTGATTAGAGGGTTATTGATGGTAGGGAGGGAATACGAGTTGATGCGTTTAAGGTTTCCTTGAGAATAAGCTCAAACATTAGCTTCTCACACTTTAAATCATATTGAAACAGAAAACGACTCGGCAACGTTCCTTCTTATCTGGTTATTTCTGATAAAATTACGATTTCTGTAATTGATATATATAATACCAAGGTTGCAAGTTTCTCTTGAATTCTAAATTCAAAAAAATTGACAACCTGTGAGACATTGTTAATAAATCGTAAATTATTTGCGATGGGGGTGGGGTGGGGTGAGATTCATCAAAATCAACATGAGAGAAGTTCAAAACAGTGTTTAAATATATTTATAAACCAAAACATGTAATGTTCCAAAACAAGCAATACAATAAAGTTATGCACAATCCTCGAGATTAGATACAAACATTGAGGCTTTTGATGCCACCAGGACCATTGCAAGATTGCATACATCTGCAGATGAAAATATCAATCAAAACGAAAATTCAATTTTAATACTCCGTATCGAATTATAAGTATACTAGTGTTCTCCCTTGTGTAATCAATGGTATATAATGTTGGCCGTCGAATTGCATTAATGGTTTAAAGCGCGTCGAACATAATTTGCTGTTTAATTTGGCACTTGATACAACATACCGCAAACACTCTCTCTCTCTCTCTCTCTCTCTCTCTCTCTCTCTCTCTCTTACGCACTCGCGCGCCCATGCACATGCACAACAGCAAGAACAGCAGGGAAAGTCTTACATTCTTAATTAATCTTTGTTATCCCAATGTAGTCTTCCATTCTTTTATCGAAGCGCCTAGATGGTATGAGCTTGGTTTTACTCTGTACCAGCATGACAGATGCTGCGCCCATTGATACTTGCACTACAGTAATTTCGTAAATATCGATCTTTGGCGAAATAATTACGTAATCGTTACGACAGAAACGTCCAAATAGTATTCAAGTTATAGCACTATTCGTTTTGCGGCTATATTTTACAACTATGCGAGATATCTGCACTATCATCGTCGCAAATAAAATATATAACAAATTGAATATCCACATCACTATCTTACAATATATTTAAACAATAAACTGTTTTTATTAGTAACGATGACGAGGAAGTTGGTCCCAACATGGTGTTGACACTTAAATATTTCCAATTGAGATCAGTCATACAGAGACTGAAGGATGTGTAGAGATTTCAGCAAAACTATCGATTGGCAGCAACCTACCTGAAAGTTGCCTACCATACTAAGTCCAAGGCACGCTGCTAAACCCAGGATGAAACAACCTTTGTTCAGTCTAAGCAACATTGTACGCGATGATTTGCCGCTATAGAACTTTTCTATTTGCTTGTAGCGGATATACACAACAATAGAACCTGTGAAATGGAAAGAATTTGCTAAATGCACGCAGCTTCCAAGCGACACATTCAAAGAATGTCTTGATTACTATGCAATACACCTGTCAGGTATTTATATATGAATATTTGGTTGCCATTATGTCTTAATGATGATTACATTAAAATATAAAAAAATAATATATTATTATATATTTGTCTCTCTATACTGAGACTAACGACAGCTGCAACAGTGCGTTCATAACGTGGATGTATAGTTCGTTTTTCTAATTAGCTAAAATAAATAACTGTGTTGAAAGTCACGTCCTATTCACGGCCGACCAAGTCGGAGGGGCAACCTAGGATATATCACCGGGGCAGTTTGAACAAAAAATATGAAATGCCCGGGGTGTTCCTTACCCAAGGGCCCGTGATTTCTCTCTACGGCCCTGGTCTTATTGCGAAGGGGGGAGGCATTTATATTTTTTCTGCTTATAACAGTATAAATTGCAAGATGAAAATACTAAGTTATCTACCAGTTATGACAAAGGGGTCAATTACAGGGTTGGCAATGGCAGATAAACATACATGCAATCATAATTGCTAGTAATGCTATTGCACTTGATTTTTTAATTGTTTGAATTGTAATAAATAAGGGGAGATAACAACCCTTATTGAACAGGCCTATAGTCGCCTATGACCATCTCAATCTAAGGATGTGAGTGACGTGGGGATATTCTGAAAACAATGTATGTATGTATGTATGTATGTATGTATGTATGTATGTATGTATGTATGTATGTATGTATGTATGTATGTATGTATGTATGTGTGTGTGTGTGTGTGTGTGTGTGTGTGTGTGTGTGTGTAAATTATGAATTATTTTACGATTTAACTTCAAATGAATAGCATATAATAATTAGTATAATTCATAATGGTCTATTATAAATATGTACTATAGTAACTATGGAAACATGTATTTAACTCCTATCAGTGATGCAATATATGTCAAAAAGTAATATAAAATTTCAATCAAATGGATGATAAATACGATATAAATTCAAAATTTTGGGTGAAATGCAATACTTACACAGCAAAGCACCTATATTTAACAATTGTCCAAAAACGCAGCTTTCAGGTGCAAATGTCCCTGTGTCGCTATGAAAGAAGAAGAACAATAACTATGCACATGAAATAAACTGCATACATTACAAAGGAGACACCAGATCGACTATACAAAGTGCAAAGGAGACACCATACAACAAGTTGGCAGAAATAAAAACTTCCGTGCATTTTTACATAAACTGTGATTAATATTTTTCAACGGTACATAAATTCTGAAATCAAACATCCATCAATTAACAATCATTGAGACGCATAGAATCTAAAAAAATTGTTTGCCGATAAACATGAAAATTGCCATAAAGGGTCTTGGATAAGTTTGTAGTACAATAAGCCAAGAATCCACGTGGACAGAACTGAAATGGCAGTGATTCGTAAAGGTGAGCGCTTAGATCACTTGAAAACCTTCAGCCCCGT
This sequence comes from Unio pictorum, assembly GCA_030141615.1. Classification (NCBI taxonomy): domain Eukaryota; kingdom Metazoa; phylum Mollusca; class Bivalvia; order Unionida; family Unionidae; genus Unio; species Unio pictorum. Next base: position 1,607,944 of record JARLTB010000107.1, on the reverse strand, counting down.
TCGTTCAAATTGCCGAGTGGTCTAAAGTGTTCACATTTACTAGTTACTGACATATCACGTTTATCCGCGTATGTTCCATTATCGCACTCGTCCAAAGTTGGTACATAAGAAAGAAAGCCTTTGGATGACTTCTATTGGGTCGGTGGTTCTTCCTAGGTTTTCCCGGTTCTTCCTCTACCAAGTATACTGACCACCGTGTATAAATATTCACAATCTGAAAAAAACGATTGTAGACCAATAAAAACAACAGCAATAACAACTGAAACTAATATATATATATATATATATATATATATATATATATATATATATATATATATATATATATATATATATAGATAGATAGATAGATAGATAGATGATAGATAGATAGATAGATGTACAGAGGGACAGACAGACAGAAAGATAGATAAATAGATAGATAAATAGATATATAGATAATATTGTTGACGTCGGAAAAGATAATATTTGCAAATTGCGGAGAAAATTTCCTCAGTCCTCTCGTAACCTTATATAGGGGAATCGAGGCTCTAAATCTCCATATTCAATGGCAATTCCATATCTGCAATAATAATAATAATAATAATAATAATAATAATAATAATAATAATAATAATAATCTTTTTTTAATGTAACATAGACCACTTGGTAAGAAAAGGTAAAATAAGTAACGTACAAATCCTGGAATTAACACACTATCTAATGGCATAGATTTTCTAATCAACCTCGACTTGATTAACCAGACATTGTCAAATTCCGTATGAAAACAGCAGTTTCCTTACTTTATTTACCCTAAAAGTACAGTGTTATTCCAATGTCAGTTGTAGGTTATATATTTGTATTCGGAATCTTAAATCATTCATTTTTAGTAGTTTGAACTTTAAACTAGTACCTAAGAGTTATACCATATCTTATTAAATTCATTACTGCCTTAATGATTTTGGGTGTGTTTTGTAAAGCTTATAACAGACACAGATATGTATGTCATTTGCTTTTCCAAGAAACAAATAAAGTCTGGTCATAGTTAAAAATTAATATCAAAATATTTTTGGAATAATATATTTGGAGACAGTTTGATTGTTTGTGTTTGTATGATTAGGATTTTTAACGTACCTTTTAACAATTGTTCAGTCATATCGCTGCGATGTATGCAGTGAGGCAGTTTATAGTGATGTCTAGCACTGGGGCATCATGCCGCAGACATGTAGCATGATGTCCCACCCAGTCACATTATCATGACATCAGGCCGACCAATCCTAACAGTAACTTCTTGATGCTGAGCACCAAGCGAGGCAGCTGTTAGTACCATATTTATAAGTCTTTGGTATGACTCGGTCGAGGATCGAAACCACGACCTCCCCTTCCGCGGAGGAATCTCTAACCACTAGGCTACTTGAGTAGTTTTTGTAGATTGTTTACCAAAACGATTGAATCTAGTTTCTTAACAATAAAGTGTTTTTGTTGTTTGTGTTGCTATTTGTGTTACACATATATCATGGGTTTTAATAAAGAGAAATGCACAACCAATATATTTATATTAAGATAACGTCTCTATCAGGCAATCACCAAATACCAACTTTTATATCCTTTAAAATATCCCTCTTTTGAAAAAGAGTAAAATTTTAGTGATTTTTCCAGATTAATCGTTAATTTCATGATGGTTCGGTATTCATTCCATTGATGTAAAATTCTTTGAAGTTGAATAACAGTCTCGGCAAAGGCAATCAGGTTATCCACGTACAACAGGGAAAATTAATTAGCAAACTCTATTTTTGCACTGTTATTTCGGTCAGAAATGTGTCTCAATGTGTCTAGTAGTAGTAGTAGTAGTAGTAGTAGTAGTAGTAGTAGTAGTAGTAGTAGTAGTACTCACAACATCGACGCAAACACTTAGGCTGGTATTTCGGCATCGGTTTCTAAAGAGATAGTGATTGTCAAATGTAAAGGTTTAATAACAGCAAAATTTTAGTCATACAGCATTATCGAAAAATGTATATTATTAAGTTTTGTAACTTCTCAAATCAGAAATATAGAAATAGATTGATTCACGTGTCAAAACTGTGAGACAGATATAACATTGATAACGTTAAATTGAATAACGCGAGTATTTTAAGTGGTAAAACATCAATTTAGTCAAAGGTACAAGACAATGGAACGAAACCTTTATTTGAGTCCTTACAAGAGAAGTAGCTTAAAATAAATTGTGTCATTTATTTAATCAGGATAGTTTATACAATGGAATAAGTATTTTAACAAAACCATCATAATTATGTTTTAAATACAATTTTAAATGCGAAAGATACTCACGTGATTAAAAATGACACCGGAATGTAGATGAGAAGCACAATTGGAAATACAAAGACATGGTTGTCCAGCATCTTTCAATTTTTAACAGTGTTGCCACGCATCCAAAGAGGTTGTCGAAAGAGGGAATATCTACAGTTTTAATGGATAAAATGTATTATATTTATTGAATAGATACAAGTATAGATTCCTCAGAAAACTACACCTTAGGTGGTCGCTCTAATAATACGCATTTATTTACAAGTTTGGATGGGCTAAAGTTTTGGTTAAAGCTATTGATGTTACAAACAAAAACATTTCAGAAAATAAAAATGTGCATTTCTTGATTTCAAACATAGAAAAGAATCCTACTATGCTGGTGTGTGCATTATATTGACTGATCGAAACATGGAGATAAGTTCCATCTTGCTAAATGGAACGATAGTTAAACAATGCAGCATGAACAACTAATATGTTATAAGCAAACGCATCGATTTGCACTCGCTTAAAGTTAAATTATTAAAGTACAGTTTTGAAGATCAGGTAAACTTCGCACGACCATTCTAGAATGCTAAGAGAAAAACGGATATATTATTTACAGCGAATATACATAAAAAGCAATAAATTGTGTTTCATGAGGTAGTAGTATTTTAGAATCAACGACGAATAACAACAAAATTCACATAAATATTAATTCGTTCTTGAAAACGAAAGTTAATGTTCTCGATAAACCTTCTTTGAATTTTCAATTCCACCTAAAGACAAATTATCAGGTATACATTATTGTATTTACTTGCTTTTACTACACTTTAAGGGATGAAACAAATTATATATGTCCATCAGATACGATTGAAAGGTGGAGATTTAGTATAATGAATCACAAAGTAACATTTAAGACATCTTTATAACAAAATAGAATGTCTAGTTGTTCGTATGAATATGACTCACTTTTAGACGTTAATTAAAATGCACAAAGAATATAAGAAAATTTGCTAAATCGAAAGAATGACTAACCGAGCAGCACACTTATACATTATAAACGTAAGAAGATAAAGCAAACGTTTATGCTAATCAAATGAATGACGGATGGCATTGATATGTTAGTATATGAAAATACAACAATGAATATAAAGACATTCTGAATGTGACGTTCTTTCTACATACTCATGGGATGAGATTGTAAATCATAGGCGCTACGTCTCTCAAGATCCATTATAGGAACGAAAGCTTGAAAAGATAAAGTTGTACAGTAAAAATGATTCTACAGTAGGACATATAGAGATTTGTTGTGAGAGGACAATACTAAACAAAAAGAAGTTGACTAAAAATAAACTGCAGTTGAAAAGTTTCAGCCGTCCCAGTCACGACATGCAATATTTACTCAGGGCTTTTGGTAGAAGCAAAGAAAATAAATGACAATACACTTGCTATATAGTATTCAGGGATGGATAAAGTTTCCCTAATTTGTTTGCGTTACGAGGACATTCATGAGATTACACACAAATGCACCGAGGACACACCTTGGAAAATGATAAAATCTTGCTTCTACTAATTATTCTAACCCAGAATAACGTAAAGTTATGATTTGTAGGAAGGTCCCCGTTTACACGCTTGGTTTTTGTTCGCGGTTTTGGAGTGATCTTTCTTCCAATGCTGGAGATGCATACGTCCGAATCCATTTCCTCGATTTACCGATGAAAACCGTGTAGAGAGAGATCTCCGCTATTAAACTACACGTTTACAAAACGCTAGACTATAAAAGAAAAGATGGTGCATATAATATTCCTTGGATTTTGCTTATAACATTTCGTGCATGTGAGAACTCACGATACATTCATACCATGCACATCCAATACATACAAATAAATCTACGGCATGTACGAAAGAATTACATCAAAATGCTTTTTGAAATACGCATGAATTCAGCTTAGAGCTTTTACTTAAAATGCCTAATTTTCCGACCCATTTGTAAAGTTAAAACGTCCTGTTTGCGGTGCGATTTTACACACATAGCGATATTGACATCCTTAATATGCAAAATGTATTATATGACTATTAAATGAGCTATATCTGCTCCTAGTACGTTATTTGCCTACTTGATATTCAAACAGGAGAGAACAGATATGAATCGAGTGAGAGAAAAAAATCACGCTACGGTGCGATCGAATTACGGCAAACCGAATTTGGAAGTTACACGCACAGAACTGAGGTAAATATATTGAAAGATAAATATATTATAGAGAGTTCAAACATTTATCATCAAGATGATCAGTCCCAAAATTAACCATGTAATTACAGAAATGTGTTTTTCATTATCTTAAGACATTCGATTTCACATGCCAGCAATAATAAACTGTTGAATGCATTCAATATTCTTTTAAATGTATATGCTTGCTTCAATTAGTGATTTAATGACTTTGCTTAACATATCATGAATTATTTATATATATATATATATATATATATATATATATATATATATATATATTTGTTTTCCAAACTTTAAAGAGGTTTCCAAATATAGTCAAAACATACAGGATGTTCTACTGTACAAACTTTTGTCTTATTTATCACTTAAAATAATATTTAATTAGAGCTGATTAAACTGTAATATTCTTACTCAATTAGTCTCTTTTCAGTATGTTTTACATTTAAAGAAAAATGTTTAAAGCTTTAAACTTTACGAAGTGCCTTGAATTAGCAAATCTATAGACTGTGATTTGGAAGGTGAACAGTCAGATGTCCCTGGAGAGAGAGAGAGAGAGAGAGAGAGAGAGAGAGAGAGAGAGAGAGAGAGAGAGCATGGTTGTTAGAGCGTCTGCCGCGGATTCGAGAGGTCACTAATTCGAACTAGGGCCGACTCATACCAAATATTTTGAACATGTTACGCTAGGAGCTCAGGTTTTAGAGCTTAGTGTTCGAACTGGTCGGCCTGGTGTGAGGATAATGTCAAGGTGGGACATTGTTACATGTCTACGGGATATATATCTATATAGATAGATAGATAGATAGATAGACAAAGATATATATATATATATATATATATATATATATATATATATATATATATATATTGATAAATTAATGAATGGATGGATGGATTGATACAAAGAAGATAGAGAGTCATTTCGTCAGCAACATATATGATTATGCTGATCACGAATTTAAAGACAAAATAAACAAATATCCTTCTATGTAAACAAAAGGAAGTCTTCTTCAATCCACAAGCCAATGTACTGACGACTATATAATATTTCACCAACATGAAATAAATAAATCGAAGAAAAAAAAGATCAATATTCACAAAAATAAATAAATTTACAACAGGTCTGCTGAATGAAAACAATGACATTCTGAAGCCAGTGCTGTTCTTACAGGTAGTCCTTTCTGATGAATGAGTTTGTCAACGTCCACTTAGCATGCAGCCTGTAATAGGAAATTATCAAAGATTATTCTGGTTGTTATTTTGTACGGAGTAAGGTACCTGGAAAATGAACCAGATCAAACGCTAGTTTATTTTAAAGAAAATTACAAATAATTTAGCACAAATTAAAATATAAAATTGTATTCCCGAATAGTTAGAAGAAAACAAAATCACTGAAGTGATAGGATGTTTATTCATATTGACACCTGATCAGCTCAGTACATATATAATATTCCACGAATGGATAAGCATTCCATAAAAACAACGCATCATCTCTGATTAGCACACTGGATTAATCTAACAAGTTGGTTATCAACAGCAGTCATGCTGGTACGGAAAATGTCATAACATTGCTCTTACTACAGTCTAACTACAAATACACTCAACACTTACGTCATGTAAACGTAGTAGTGCCAATCGTGTCCGACATATAAAATTACATTATACTAATTCTTAAAACAAATGGCTGGATCATGTCGAAAATGAAACATACCTTAGTTATCTAATTTGGATTTAGATTTTGCTTTCTAACGCAGCTTTAACAATTGCTACGATGTTTGCATTGCGTCAGTTTATTGTGATTCCTAGCACCGGGGCATTGTGCCGCAGAGATATAGCATGATGTTCACCCGGTCACATTATGTTAAGACAATGCCGACCAGTCCTAACACTAAACTCTTAAAGCTGATCGCCCAGCGAGACAGATGTTAGTTTTAAAAAAACATTAAAAGGCTTTGGCATGATATGGCCATGGTTTGAACCCGCAATCTCCCACATCTGAAGCAGACTCTGTAACCACTAGGCCACCGGAGATGCCCGATTTATCTAACACAGTCAAATAATTGGTGTATATGGAGATCAAAGCAGATCGTGGCAACTGATATTCCAAGTCAACTAACAGTCAATATTTGCCCATGTCTTTGTCATAGCTTCCAGCATGAAGACTCCGACATTTAGACTATTTTTGCACAACTGACACTTACTCGTTTATATCGTCACCATTTTACCATTTTCCGTGAATTTAAGTAATGGTTTCCAAATAAAACGCTTCGTTATAACATTAATTCGAATACAATAAAATCTAAACGCGACCTCCAAATTCTACAACCTCATCAAAGATGTTTAACTAATTGCTTTTGGGAATTCTACAAATCATTCACCAAAATTAGAAGGGACTGGTTTGTTGATCTTATCAAAATATGTTGCATCTTTAAAGACACAAGTTTTCCAATCACTTTTCTTAATAAATGAATGGAAATGTTCTATCGAGAGACTTTTTTTGGAATATGTCAATGTTGTATGATATTTTGCAATGACGTCAGCATTTAAAAGCTGAAAATATTAATCTACTATTTATTGAACCCTGTAGTATGTACAATAACCGTCATTGCAAGATAAACAATAAGAACTAATGCTTGATCGATCAATTAGTATATATACCCGTTATTGAAAGAACTTTACCATATCCTGGCCGTGTTGTCAGCCACACAATAAACTCTATGCCCAACATATATCGTTAAATCAGAGCTGTGCTGGATCAGTTGGTAGAGATTGTCGTTCGTAATTCATGGGTCACGGATTCGATACCCGTCTCTGTCGGCAAAACTATCGGCTTGAGAAAGGCACTTATAAGGAGGCATCCAAGAATGTGTTAAAAGTACCACTGCCGGCCCCACCTCCCTCAATTCCCTACACCAGATCCCATCTTTAAAGCTTAGTCAAACGGTTCAATACTCACCCAGGCAAGGTGTGTCCGTTATGGAATGCTAGTAGCCAATAACGACAATGCTCGCAGTAAAATTTAATTCTATTTTATCTGAACAGGTAATCACTTCCTTCAAGAACGGTTACATCCTCACGTAAGTCTTGTTATCCGTATTCCTTCGCTTCAATAACTTTGAAAGCAATGTGTTCTGTCCGTACATTTCAGAACTCCTTTTCATAACATTGTCGAATGGAGAATCTTAAGACCGCTTTATATGAAGTACTCAGTAAATATTTTATTTACACGTATTGCAATAGAATCAATAAAAATACTCGCCTTAAACGAGGAAGCGCATTTTAATTAACGACGTTATAGCGATACACACATATATACATACATATATATATATATATATATATATATATATATATATATATATATATATATATATATATATATATATATATATATATATATATATACATATATGTTTGGATTTGACTCTTAAAACTGTAAGCTCATTTTTCCATTTGAAGCATATTTTTTTCAGAAAATAAATTATTTGTTAAATATTACAAAACTTGTTGTTTTTACGTTTTGTGTGTTACTGTTTGTTAGAATTAGGTGCTCGTCCGTGAGATTTGAAATTTGGTTTAAAAAATGTTAGAAGGTGTGTTTCTTAAACTTTGAATTTCGTTAGTTTTTAAACATTTTCTCAAGTGGGATCGACAAGCTTTATCTAAATTTGATATAAAAAATGGAAATGTTTCTTTCAAATGCTACCCAGGAACAATTAGACGATCTTTCCAAAGCTAAAGTATATTAACGAAACAAGAAATAAGAACTATTTCAGCTCAGTATTTGTTAGAAAAGAATGTTTTGTATTTTTATCAGTAAGTCTGTATCAGTAGCTGATCTAAAAGTTGAAGAACTATAATTAAATTACAAAATAGAATTGAAGTTAAGGAGGCTGGAGGTTAAGGAAAGAGAGAAAGAAAAATAAATGTAATTTGACAAGAGAGAGAGAGAGAGAGAGAGAGAGAGAGAGAGAGAGAGAGAGAGAGAGAGAGAGAGAGGAAAAAAGTAAATGCAAATGAAGTTAGATAAGGAAGAAAACAAATGCAGCTACCAAACAAATGCATTCAAATGCAGTTAAATAAAGCAGAATCAAAATGCAGAGAGAGAGAGAGAGAGAGAGAGAGAGAGAGAGAGAGAGAGAGAGAGAGAGAATACAACGTGAGAAGGTAGAGAAGGAATATCAATGTAGAATGAACGAAATAGAGCTGGCAAATGAAAGCGCATTCATACTTCAAATCCACATTTAAGTTTTGATCTTGTAAAGACCATTCGATTAACATACGTTTTCAGAGTATGTGACGTCAACAAATATTGTACGCGTTTTGAAAAAGTTGCTGAAATTATAAAATTAGCCGAGGGAACATTGGACTTAATAATTACAATGTGTACTTACTGTTAAGGTTAGTGGTGACTATGATGCTGTTAAAAAACCTACATTTAGGGTTTATAAATTAGTCTTAGAACGTATAGGCAAATATTCAGAAATTATGAAAAAGAAGCTATACAATCTCATGTTGAATTTGCTCGAGAAAAAGAGCATTTATTTGGTAGATGGTGCTTGACCGAGAAAGTTGAAAATGAAAGTCTCAAACATCTTGCATTATTTGAAGAGTTTAAAAACTAGGTCCATGGTGACACTATGACCTATCGTGACGAGCATAACATCGAAATCTTGGAAAATCATGCTCGGACAATACCCTTAACTCATACTGTTGATTTTGTAAATAAAACTTCAACTCAACAGTCTTTTGATTAACATAAACGTATTTCAGCCTATTACAAGACCATACACAAACGTAGTCTGCAATAACTTTTAAAAATCAGACTTCAGTAAAGCTTCATTCCAGATTATTGTCTCTTCCTACTTGACCAGATTGCATGAAAAAAGGACACGTTATTTCCGATTTTAGCAAAAAGTAAAAAATGGACATCAGAATCAAAACAGACCTATTCTAAATGCTTTTTTTAAGAGATCATGGTTACGATCATGTATGGAAAGTAATACATTTGTTGCGTCTAATAAAATCCAATATGATTTTCTTATGGAGAATTATTAACCATTTATATCGATATTTTCTTATCAACCTTGGGTGACTCGGCGAATCCCACCCCTAATCCAATTTTAAGGGACACATGAGCTTATCAGTCTATTATTGTCAGGTACTTTGACTTTATCCGAGAAGTATTCTTCTAATAAGAGTTTTTATGTTCAGGGAGTAGAGTGCGGCTTTGTTAATGTTCCTCTCCATTGTGTAAATTTGTCATCAGACTTAGTCTCAGGACCCGTGGCAGTTGGACCAGTCTACATTTTACCCGTATAGGGCATTTATTTATTACCAGGTAACGGCCTGAGACAAAATTGGAGTTAATCCACTTGTAACTGAAAGCTTTGTTGGGATTAGATAGTCCATCCAAATAAGAAAAGAATTCCTTTATTTATTCGCCGTTTGTACAGTTACCAGACCCATGGCAAATAAAGCTCTTGATAATGAAGTTGATAAGGACAGTATTCCTTTTGGCAGACACGTGTATTGGTCAGGCATTGATGAGGGCACACTCACTCTTTGATTGGACCAATTAGAAGGCACTAATAATAGTGATCCTCTTTTTTACTTCCCAGTCTATTTATTCTAATCAGGGTGATAAACGACAATCACCTGTCATTGAACAGGAAAAAGATCAAAAGATCTCCTATTTGTTTCAAAGGGCCATTACTGAAACTGCAGCTTCTGAAGTACCAGTCTGTTATTTCATTACAAATGGAATTCTTGTGAGAAAATTGAGACCCTTTCAGGTATCTGTCGGTGATGAGTGGTCAGTGAAATATCATATTGTAGTTCCAAAATATTACAGACAGGAAATACTTAGTATGACCTATGAAACTCTTTTGGCTGGTCATTTAGGGATTATTAAGACTGATTACAAGAGCATGACTCACTTCTATTGGCCAAAATTCAACAGTGATGTTGCCAAATACTTTCTCTCACCTCCTCGGTAGCAACAGCGTCACAATACTCGACAGTCAGTCGTTCCGTTATAGTGCGTAATATGAAAATGTAAAATCCATTTCTTGCTTGCAAAGAGAGGCAGCGTGCTGGATTTGCTCCGCGGGCCGTAGTTTGCAGGCCCGTCGTAGGGTATTGTAAATTATTTCCTGCATGTTTACCTTGATTGTTTAACATATTTCGCTATAGGTATAGCGGAAAATACAGAATGGTCTATTTATCTTGCCTAATTTGTCCATGCTGTTGTCTTAGATACCCCCCAGTCATGTGATGTGGACTGGTCTGAGTAACATGAGGCTAAATGTATAATTTGCACCTGATGATCTGTAACAATTGTCAACTTGTCTGGTTGTCATGCAGATCTTGATCCGGCCTTACACAAGAGTTTGCTTCAGTCTACAATTGAATTGATTTGTTCTTTTTATGTGGTTTCTTTAGTTTCAATAGTATACTCTTTACATATTTATATATCTTTAGACAAAAGATGAAAGAACAAGAACATGCCATAAAACTGAAAACACCATATATTATCATAGTAGTTAACAATTGGCATATAACAGAAGTAGCAACTATAAAAATGGAATATCTATTAGTGAACACTGGTCCATCTTTTGGTTTTTATCCTTCCCTCTGTCTATTAACACATGTTTAGTATCGTTACTACATCTAAACTACTTGAAGAATTGCCATGAATCTGTATACGATCATTCAAGCCATTGTCTAATTGATCAGCATTGGCAGTGTTGTTATTTTTACCTCTTTTGAATGGAAAGTCATTTCAAAATGATGTTTTCCTCAAAAGACTTATTATAATAACTATTGGAGCCGGAATACAAAATAGTAGCTTTTTAACATCCAATATGGCAACCATGGCAGCCATCTTGAACACATCACTTCTCAAATGAAGGTAAATTTGACACATGAATTCACATGGAACACTCCTTGTGATATCTGTTTGATTTTAAAATAAAATGGTGCTCTTCTGACATTCAGAATAGCTGCCACTTTACTAATAATCTTAAATGCAAATATTGTTTGAGACAGAGACTTCATTGATATGCATCTTATGATGTATTAATTGTCCAATTCTAAATGGTGAATACCTATCATTACAGCCATAATGAAATTGTTGTTATTGCTATTCCTTTTGTATGCGAAGTCATATCCGCATGGGATTTTACCAGAAAATGAGTTATCATGACTAGCTGAACCTAACTAAAAATAGTGTCCATCAGACTTACACTGTCGGTATTATAAAAAAATCATTTTTTAAACATCTTAAAATTGTAACATCTCCTCAAAGAAAAATCCAGCTTCATCTAGTAAACTCATTATAATATTTAAATTAAATTGAATTAAAATAGGGCTTATATTACACCCAGTGTGGCTAATTTGAAAATTGTTTTATTGCTCATAACACTAAACTGATAGTTGTATCAGCAGTTTTTAGCATCAAACCTGTAATTATGTATTGCTGAAACCATGTTGATCTAGCATTTAGAACGAAAACCTTGGTAGCCATGTTGAAAATCTTGTCATCAGTCATACATAATATTTGAACTATTTATTGTCGTCTTGGTTCCAGTATATGGATTTATTGAAAAACAGGTGATATATATCTGCATTAATTATAAAAATATGTGCTTATATGAGAGAGAGAGAGAGAGAGAGAGAGAGAGAGAGAGAGAGAGAGAGAGCATGTTTAAAAATATCAATCTTACCTTCATGCGCACTACTTATTAAAATGTAAATTTCATATATATTGTGTAATCACAAAGTCCTGCCAATGTGACTTTATAACGTGTCTAGCGACTATGACTATCTTTAAGGCATGTATCACCTGTCATACCAAAGACTTACAAATATGGTAGTGTTAGGGTTGGTAGGCCTGGTGTCATGATAATGTGATTGGGTTGGACATAATGCTACATGTCTGCGGCATGATGTCCCAGTTCTTGACATCACTATAAACTGCCTCACTGCAGACATCGTAGCGATAGGACTAAAACAATGTTAAAGCTACGTTATCGAAATCCTAATCAAGCAGACAACATACATATCAGGAAGGTCACATCTACCAGTAGTTCATATTTTTTGTCTTAGATTAAGCACGTGCAATTAACATATGATTGCATATATTTTATAATGGTGTGTGCTCAGTGTTAAAAGTATAATGAGGCTTGGGGATGCATTTAAGATAGCGCTACTCTCTCTCTTTTCAGAAGCGATTCATGAAAGAAGTTAATTAAAAAGAATCTCTCTATACGCCTCCTTTCTTTAACATTGCAGAATTTAAATTTTAATATTTTGAATGGAAAGAATTGTTATATTATTTTATATATTTTAATGGAACTAGTGTTCACCATAGTAATCTCATACAAAGCTGTAAATACGTACATATTACGTTTTTATGCCGACATTAATTATTTTACAATCTCTTTAATCTGACAGTTGTTGCCAATAATAGTACTCAAATCTATATAATCCAGCACAAAGATATATTAACTTATTCACTTTACTTACATTAGCTGTACATGTGAGATGTAATGAATATATAATAGCTTTAACAATTCTAATTCTGAAAGACAAATTCATCTTCAATAAAGTTATCTGGACTTCATTTCAGTTCTAGCTAATTTTCCATTTCTAGTAAAGCTGTGCAGACTGTTTTCATGTTGTTGCTGTTGGTGTTGTTGTTGTTTTTGTTGTTGTTATAGTTTCACTGGGCGGACGAAGGGGGCACTTTTATGGACCGGTATGATGCATTATGACATGGTTGATTTATATTGTTTTGAGTTGTTTGAATGCTTAATATTATGAGTTACCCAGTCAACTAGTCCGTGAAAGATCGAAAATCTCATAACTACTGATTTATCTCTAGTAAATAAAAATAGCCTAAGTATTAACATGAAATTAATCTCTGTCTTCTTAACTACAATAATTGTCAAGGCGAGGCCTGTTATAACGAAAATTTTACAATCGTGTTACTATTCAGACAATTACGCAAACCTTACTAATATTATGGTTTAGTACATGGAATTTAATTTATGTAGCCATACCTGTCTGTCACGAATCTCCTTCACGTTCCAGTATGGTTAATGTCTAGTTTTAATTTTTTACTGTATCATGATTATCACTCTGAAATTGAACGAAGTTTAAATTAAACTGATATTTAGAGAAAGCATGACAGAGAACAGGAATTTGATATATTTAAAGTTTATTTTAAACATAAATGACTGGGGTATATAACGCCTTGTGGCTTCGTAAAATATAATAAGATGATAAATACTTTTTAATATACTGTTTTACAACACAAACTAATGGCAATTTTGTTACCAATATATAACTCAAAATATATCGTTAATATTCGCATGACTAAAATGGAATCATGTATAAAAATTTGAAAGTTAGATATAAATTTCTCAAATAAACAAAAAACTTTAAATAGCAAATTTATTACAGCTATCCAATTGCTTATATCACATAACTTAATATAAGAGTCTCAATTATTCCTAAGAAAATTAAATGTGATGTTCAGAATAGCTAAATTTAAACTTCTCATTCCTCAGTTAAAAACTCTATTTTAAGGATTTACGTTCAAACATTTGTTCATGTGTATAGCTCTCTCCTGTAGCTATCACTAGCAACTCACAACTGTCCGCATGGGTTCGAGCCTTTGCTTGGCCTGTAGATTCCCATTAGTTGGTAGTTTTTCCTAGGTTGTCCCTTTACCAAATATACTAGCTGTCATGTATAGCCTATCATGTGCTTGAAAATTGCGTTAAATCCATAACAACAGTAAATGTGTTCAATAGCAGATTGATCTATGTGCATATTAGGTCAATGGTATCGAAGTGAAAATAAAACTAAAGTATCTATGCATTTTATGAAATTTAAAAATTATTTTACTAGTTTTCTTCATGTTACGTCATCAAAAGGTACCAAAGTTAATTAGTTTGCCGTGCGTTTCCCTTCACCCTCATGAGATGTACAAATGACAATAACTTGAAAACATTTGGAAGAAATATTCACTGTTGTTTTGGGTAGCATCGTGCTTACTTCTGATATCAGAAACCGAATTTAAAATGTCAACTTCATTGTCTCTTTAAGAGATTAGTAGGGAAGTTAAGGTAGATGCAATAAAGCAGAATACGAATTAATACCGTAGTCTCTTTATTTCTGGGATGTTAATATGTTAACTTATATTTTAAGCTCATACGCAGACTTTACCTTCTAGTGCTAAAAATATTGCTGTCTTTCAGTCATCTCCTACTTGTTTCTTTTCTGAAGCCTTCCCTCCCTCTCCCTCTCCCTCCCCCATCTCTCTCTCTCTCTCTCTCTCTCTCTCTCTCTCTCTCTCTCTCTCTCTCTCTCTCTCTCTCTCTCTAAATCTAAATCTAAATCTAAATCTAAAGAAGGAAAGCTACAAATTTCCAGTGTTCCACTAAGTCAAATGTGGCAAACGTATATACAATCAATATTACATCGACATTTTAGTGGTAAGTTAGTACATAAACCATCTAGAATGTATTTCAGAAACGATAATGAAAGACACGTTGCTAATTTCCTTTTCTTTGGCTTAACATTACGAAAACCATCCACTTTAGCTGCAATGTATTATTAGCCCTACAAAATACCAGGAATGCTAATTTTGGAAGGGAAATATGTCGCTGGTTTGTTGTTCATGGAAGTGGTGCGATTTTGGTTATAAAATAATCTACTGTCGGAAGTGTGGAATGATTATAGCTTTTACTTATGTTTTAAGGAAATAAATTAATACAAACTGATATTTTCGTCCAACATATTATAGTTGATGGCAGCAGGTAAGACTAGTAGTATGAACTGGACTTTACTTAGTATGGATGTCCGCTATGGACAATTGTATGGGCGACAAACGAAAATGGCAGAATATCATAGAGCTTTCTACTCAGAATAAAGTAATGAAATTTGAATACAACTTCTTGGTGGGACTGATATAATAAATAAATCAGTTGCACTAAATAGAGACTGGAAGAAATTCGGAAGCAAGAATAAGACTTTGCTGAATGTCTGCCAACAAATTTAGAGTGTTATTTTTTATACTCCACAGATGCTTAAAATTGTGTTCTCTCTCATTCTGGTATAAATTTACTGTGTGGTTATCATCATAGCATTTTGAGAAAACAAAATTCCAGATACATCAAATGTCATACACGTTCAATGGGTAATAGGCAATATGATGTAACATAGTATGAATTAGATGTTGGACAAATACATACATACATATATAATAAATCATCCCAAAAACAAGATACAGGTACATGTATGTCTTCACTGACTCGCGCTCAAATGTACCCCTCGCGCTCTGGCAAATGTTTGCATACATTGACATTGTGTAATATTAATATTAAAAATTACTAAGAACGTAAATAATATAACTAATACTCGCAAAATGGTGTCTTAAACATGCAATCATCATCATTCCACCCACCCGCCATCTCCCACAACATACAACAAAGACAACAACAACTTCAAACGCACTTACAATTTCGTTGTTGAGGTAGTAATAACGTCAGAACAGTGCATTGTGAAATGCAGCCCAAATGCATGCATATGAACGCTGATTCATTTAATATGCAAATCATGAATCAATTATTGTCACTATTTTTTTTACTAGCAATACCATTTTGTTTCGTGCAATGGAGGTGGACATGATTGGCAGCTTACTTCAAACCAATATGTACTTATCTTAATTGTATAATTAGACAAGACTATAAGTAAGGAATTCGATTAAGTTATTAATATTTGCTCAGCTTAACATTATTGAATCTCTTCAAATTAACAATTTGTTGTAATGTTTGCATATGATCTCTTATCGATATGATCAGCACAGAGAAACAGATTAACAAGCGTCTAGGAATTCAAATAATGATTGGTTTACTTGATACGATATATCAAGCAAAACGGATAAAAGGAGAATTTATCAATAATCATTTTAATGTCCTGAAACGAAACTAAACACAAGAAAACTAGAGCATCAGGCCAGAAGAAAATCATATTTCAAATCTTCATTACTCAACAAGAATATAACCCACATATATATTAGCAGAATAAATGCGTGCACAAACACATATACAAACGAACGTGCAGCAAGGAAAACAATTGTCCCATTTAAACGGTGGTTTTCTCAGTGTTCTCAATTAGTCTGATATTTCTTGGTATTTATCACCAATATATTCTAATATCCATCCAAATAAATGTTTTTATTCTATAACCTTTGAAACATATGACATATTGAGTGGCGAAAGCCAATACATTGTACGTGTTCGATCTCATGATTTGTTTGTTTGTTTGTTGGATTAGGATTTTCAACGTAGCTTTAAAAAAATAATCAGTCAAATCGCTAAGATGTCTGCAGCGAGGCAGTTTATCGTGATATCTAGCACTGGGCATCATGCGGCAGACATGTAGCATGATGTCCCACCCATTCACATTATCCTGACATCAGGCCGACCAATCCTAACGCTAATCTCTTAATGCTGAGCGCCAAACGATGCAGCTGTTAGTAGCATTTTTGTAAGTCTTTCGTATGACTCGGACGGGGATCAAACCCATGACCTCCCGCTTCCGCGGTGAACGCTCTAATCACTAGGCCAGCAGAGTAGTTTTGTTCATTCTCAGGAAATCGAAAGCAAGCTCCGAACTGGCCCGTAGGTGAAGCGCTATTTTCTATCGAAACGTCACTGCCTGCCACCACAAGATTAGTTCTGTAAAATAAATAATCTTACTGAAAGGCTTGTACTTGTTTTTCCCTGCTCTTCGGAGGATTTCACTGGAGTGGAATGGAGAATAATATAAACAATGGCATGACCTGAATTAGGAAACATAAGACGAGTTTTTATCTTAACCACCCTTTTTGTCTAAATACGAAATAAAATGGTTTTACTAATGACAAACATGGTGATGACTCAGGTGTGAAACGATCTGTGCATGTATTGGAATTTGTTTAGCAACGTCAGAGGGAGAACAGATTTGGTTTGATGAATCCGTACACACAACAACAAAGAGAAGGAGGAACCCAAGGAAACTGTAAATCTTAACAAGGAGTGACAAAAAGAGTTAGACCATACGTATATAGCATGGAACTGTGATAATCGTGGAACCTTCCATTTGGGAGAACTTTCCACATAAGAAACTCTGTACAGATATGAAGGGACAACCGGGAAAGGCGTAAAACAAGGTTTCATGGAAATCTATGTCTTAACATTTAATGGCGTTGTGATTCGTTTCTTCCTTCCATCTACTCAAAACAGGAAATCATAGTTTATCAGCGTACAAAGCTACGGCAACCACTATACCAAAGCTACAGCTAATAAATAAGCTAATAAATACATGTATGACTTTCAAACTTTAAAACGTAAATTTAGCACCGTCTCAGGCGGAAAGTAATAGCTACTCTCAGGTAAAATAATAACCTATAAGTCAATACACAGCCTGGAAGACAAACAACACTAAAAAAGTATAATAAGGGAGAAAAGGATAATTTATTCGTGGGCTCATAGCCCCCACCCATTCACCCGCTCACTGGTGTTACAAATGAGAGCAACATAAAACAGCCATAATCTTACTTCAAGTCTTCTTTATACTAAGATGGTTAAAAATATGCCATAAAATTACATAAAATGCTAAAGCTTTCAATACGTAATCGATTGGACCCACACTTAGAGTTCTCTGTGACTGACCTATCTGTTAAAACCGTATTTGTTTTCCACATATACCTACAAATTTACGTTCTGGTGGCCTTAGATGTTGGAGATCACGGGTTGGAACCCCGGCCAAGTCATACTAAAGACTTATGAAAATGGTACTAACAGCAGCCTCGCTTGGCACTCATCATTAAGAAGTTAGTATAAGGACTGGTCGGTCTGGTGTCAGGATAATGGGACTAGGTAGAAAATGACGCTACATGTCTGCGAAATGATGCTCCAATGCTAGACCCTACTGTAAGCCGTTGCACTGCAGACATCGCAGCGATATGACTGAACATGTTTAACGCATTAACCACTAGGGCCGAGTTTACGGGGCAAGAGGTAGTAGCCTACTTCCATGGTATGTAGCGTCGAGGTCATGCATGATACACTAAAGTGGATAGTTCTATAGAAATGTAGACAGATTTAGCTCTACAAAGATACCAAATAATCTGGACATTTTAGTTGAAATACAAAATACAGAGTGAAAAACATAATTTGTTGGATCCGTTTCGTTTGTACCCAAAACTCGCCCATGGTTGGAATCCGATTTTGTGTCCACATTTTAGACTTTATGGCCTCTGGTCTAAGGCAGATCGGTCTGAAGTGCACACAGACAGGTGAACCTGTGCAAAAAGTATGATAAGGTGAACATTTTGAATAAAGAGTCTTCTCCATGCAAAAAGTATGGGTCCGTTTCACCTTCTGCTCATGTACCAGCAAACTAACCAATAGAAAACATTTTGTTTAGCATAATTAGGCTTTGGATTATTGGAAAATTGCTTGGAATTCGAGGTATTAGGGATGTATTCAGCAATAGTCCTCAAAATGTGTTTCCTACTCGCATTTCATGCGAAAACAGCAAAAACCTCCAGAAATTAATGTGTTAAAGCTCTGTTTATAAAATCCAAATCACACACAAATACTAACGATTTTCTTAGGCACGTGATATGGGTTCTCGTGGTTGTTTGAAATAACCATGTCTTGGCACGTATTGGATAGTTCCAATTTCGAACGATAAGCTCCTCGCATTGACAGATGTATATACATATATATATATATATATATATATATATATATATATATATATATATATATATATATATATATATATATATATATCCTTTGTTCTGTAATGAGTGTGACTCGTTAATATCTTAGTTAATTGATTTAATAGCAATTTGCAGATGTTAAGTTTTTTTAAAAGTCAACGTGACAAAAATATAAATAAATGGCATTGCATAACAACTTTCAGTTATTATATTAAAATCTTGTTCCTAGTAATGACAAACAAGGTATTGAATTGGTTTCATCTTACCATAAAGTTAAAATATTGGTTTTAAAAAAACTTCCAAGATAAAAATTGTATTAAAAAAATAAGTAAATTTAATTTGTTTTTAATATTTTAAGTCTTGGTCAATTTTGCAATTACAGATATGAATATGATTTGGGCGAATATAACATTTAAAGTACTGGTTGGTGTTTTGTCAGACTGACACCAGTTACAAGTAATTTATAAATTTTGATAATTGTAACAAAGGCAACACTAATGGAACATGATACAGGATTCCACTATTCCTAATTTCATTTTTTTGAAAACCCTAAACAAAGAAGGTTATAAAAAGACACAAATAAACAACACGTATATATATATATATATATATATATATATATATATATATATATATATATATATATATTCTTTATTGTATGTAATGATATTCTCAGATTTGATACACAATTCAAACATAAGCATTCAATGAGTATAACATCGTATTCAAAATTTTCATAAACACAACAAATCGGTTCACGAATCTTGTCACGAGTTTGAGAATAAACGAGGCATTATCTAGTTGGGAAAAGTGATCGCTCATTTTCAAATAATCACTACAGTGTTGCCATTGGAATAACGGAGATACATTCCTTCGATCTTTGATAATTATTGTAACGATATGTAATGGAACGACTGGAATGTTCCAAATTTAGTTATCAATATATTCCAGTATGCAAATGCATTCTTTGAATCTGACAAAGACATAAGTATACATACATCAGCTCCCAATAACTGAACCGGCATAATTTTAAAATTCAAAATACAAAGACAGACAGTTAAAATAAACATTTGTAACAGGTTGACATTTGGAACATGCCCAATGCCTTCAATAGTTTTATAAGTAACCTATTGTGGAACATTCAAATATATTGAATCTTGAATACGGTCAGTTGCCTACAATAGCTTTATACATTATCTATTTTGTAACAGGCAGCTATATGAAATATGACCAGATGCAATTAATAATTTCGTACATTACCTATCGGTAAGAAAATGCAAAATGGGACAGCTTTTGTGGCTTAGTTTTTAGAGCGCCTGTCTTGACTACGTTAGGTCGCGGGTGCGTACCCCGACCAAGTACTGCTAAAGACTTATAAAAATGCATCTAAAAGCTGCCGTGCTGGACGCTCAGCATTAAGAGGTCAATTTTATTGCTGTTGTGGTTGTAGAGTTAAGGCCATTTTTAAGCACAATATATGCTTTACTTAACGGCCAGTATAAATTGCGGAAGATGAACTCTGGAAAATCGCCCCAAAAAATCACAGACCCACGAGAACCAAGCTTTCTCGCGTACCCAGTTTGGGTGAGCTTAAGACTCCAATCCACACAGAAAGAGGTGAGATGGAAGTGATTTGTAACGATGGGCGCTTCTGATGTTAGTTTAACGACTGGTCGGCCTAGTGTCAGGATAATGTGACTGGGTGGCACATCATGCTACATGTCTGTGGCATGATGCCCCACTGCTAGACATCACTTTAAGCAGACACACTGCATACATCGTAGCGATATGACTTAACAGTTGTTAAAGCTAAGTTCAAAATCCTAATCAAACACAAATATGTTCTGCATGAATGCAACGATATCAATATTACTTATGTATGCAGTATATTAATTCGTTCTAACTACATTCGATCTGGCAAATCTTACGCTTATCTAATATAATATTCATAAGAAAACAATGGGTCAGAATGTCAAACTATTCGGGGAAGAAAGATGACGGTCACTTCTTCGATTGAAGCGATATAAATATCGGTTTTATCGTCATTGCGTCCGCTCCTGTGTGTAGACTTTCCTTCTTGGATGCCGGAGGTCGCGGGTTTTATCCTGGTCCAATCATACCAAAGACTTACAAAAATGGTACTAACAGCTCAGTATTAAGTGGTTAGTGTTAGAACTGGGCTCTGTCAGGATAATCTGACTGGGTGTTAGATCCTTGGAAAACTGTTGTATCTTATTTGTTTGTGTTTAACGCCATTTGTTGGTGCATGAATGGCTATACCATGTCGGCCATTATAACTGCTTAAGGAACCAC
The DNA here is from genome assembly GCA_030141615.1 of Unio pictorum. Lineage (NCBI taxonomy): Eukaryota > Metazoa > Mollusca > Bivalvia > Unionida > Unionidae > Unio > Unio pictorum. Next base: position 1,586,357 of record JARLTB010000107.1, on the reverse strand, counting down.
GCGGAAAAACACCGAGTAAGAACCACGAAAAAAGATATGACAATTGTAGCCTACGTCTAATGAAGTAAGGGAATGGTCGATAAACAGTGTAAATATCGTTATGTGTGTGTGTATGTGTGTGTGTGTGTGTGTGTGTGTGTGTGTGTGAGTAAGTTTGCTTAAATTTGCATTTATTTGCGCGATGTACTCGAGTAACTAAATGTACTTTTAATAATGTTTTATACTGCATTTAAACATTCTAAAACATGAACATTACTCGTTCATGTAAAAAAAGCATTTTGCTTTACATAATTTGTACGAGTATTTTGTCATAATGAACTAAGACGTGTGTGTGTGGAGTGGGTGGGTGTGGGAGGGTGTGTGGGTATGTGATTAGGAATTGTAATTTAGCTTTAACCATGTTTCTGTCATATCGCTACGATGTATGCAGTGAGGTAGATTATAGTGCTGTCTATTACTATGGCATCATGCCGCAGACATGTAGCATGATGACCCACCCAGCCACATTATCCTGAAACCAGGCCGACCAGTCCTAACACTAACCGCTCAATGCTGAGCACCAAGCGAGGCAGCTGTTAGTATCATTTGTGCAAGTCCGGCAGGGATCAAACCCATGACCTCAAGCTTACATGGCGGACACTCTAACCAGTACACCACCAGAGTGATGATCCGTAGAACTGAGTCTGTATTTTAAACTTATATCATTACAAATATTTAACGAGGTAATCAATCACCGAACTTATTGATTTCACGTTATGATGCTGTTATAGAAGTGTAAATATTCTTCGACCATCCTTCGTAACAGCACATACACAAACAAGGCATACAAACATATCTATCTATCCATCAGACCATTCACCCATCCTTCCATCCACCCACCCACATGCATACATACATACATACATACATACATACATACATACATACATACATACATACATACATACATACATACATACATACATATGCACTCACCTCGCAGTATGTCGACCCGTTTGTCTCGAGCTTCAGATCTCTTTGTAGGATTATAATACTAGCTAGCTAGATAATAATTAGTAAAACTATTTACTTTTTACAATTTTAACGTAAAACTCCTGTAGTCACACTATGGCCGTTGCAACATGACAACATCGATTTTTATCTCTTTTTATTTCACACTGGCAGATTGAAACAGGATTCAAAGTTTGCTGTGTAAATACAAGATAACATTGATCCTTCATCATTAACACACGACACATATTAAATTGTCAACATTATCCATATTTTCTATGTAGAAGTTGAAAATTTAACACAGAAGTTCGCTTTAAAAAATGCAAAATCGGGAAATGGACTTTAAACTTAACTACATCATAGCTACTCGAATTACCCGTGTTCATATTAACTAAAAACAAAAATCTACCTGTGTTTACATATATGCGTCCGCTGTAGTGCAATGCTCACTAAGTTCTACCTTATGCATATATCTGTTTTATCTTCTACATACACCTATCTGACCGAGCCATATACCAGTTACTTCAACGAACACGATGTTTACATTCTGGTTTACATCCCTTACATAGCGAGAACACGGTATCAAAAGAAATGATTCCCTACGAAGTCGATTTCGTTTAAAGGCGCTGATTATTGTAAGTTCTAAAGGGATTTTAGTCTCGTTTATTCAGCTTATCGTGTGACTTCACAAATCGATGCACAGCGAGGTTCTGGTAAAGGTAAGTTCGATTTATTGTAAACAATTGGTGTTGTTGAATTCTCTTTCTCTGTTCACTTTTCATGTAGAACTTCACCTATCTTTTGAAGTCAGATTTATGCAAGGATCTAAGCCGAAATATTCATTTAAATATGCTGACATAAATACATAAGTCATGTTAAGACGCAGAATTATATGGTGATATATGCTGACTCATTATCCCCAACTACATGCTACTCATCTCCTTAAAAAAGACAACTTATTCATTCAAATTTGTTGACATAATTTTTAAAAGGTCGTCTTACGACAAGAATTATGTCAACTTAATTTAAACTCTAAGTCGATATATCCATTTATTTATGTCGCTTTCATAAGAGGGCACATTATCCAAATGCCATGGTAATGCCCATTTCTGCTTATTATATTTGCATATTTCTGCTGCTTATCGATGTAATTATATAATTTTTTTATACATTCGAATTTGTTGACATGATTACAAAATACGTCGTTTTCAGACGCGAAATACGTTAACTAAAAGGGTTTTCTATACTATATGTCGCCTTCAGATTTTGAACCTTCAACTAATTGTGCTCCTGAAGATGGCTTAATTGCAATTAGATTCTTACTGGCTCAAAACTATTTTCGCACTTCGAGAGATATTTTCAAAACCTTTATGTCTTTATATCAATTATAACGAAACTCTCCTTGGGTGGCATGCGTCCTTATAGAGATTTTATCAAGTACTAGCTTCTTTGCATAAGTATTATGTGACAAAAGCATCATTAATCCGTCAGGGAATGCAGCGGCTCTCTCAGCTTCAAGGTTATTTTGTATAGATTTTGTTTTAAACTTCTTGCACGTCAAGCACGGGGTCATGTCAGTTGTACTGAAGAATGTTAGATACCGAGTTCCTCAAAACACTATTTCTCTTCTTTTGTATTTTTTAGATCTGACCTAAAAACAACCGATGTCATTTTCAATACCTCATTGGATAATGTGAGGTTTTCACTGATTACTATATCGTACATTTTCGATAATAATGCAAACTGGTATTTCGTATTTCGTATTTTGTTTTCTGTTTTTTTTCTTTCAGGTTACTTATTTGTTAATTTTGTAACCAAAACAACAACTCCGTAAACGTAAAACCCGTAAACTCCGTAAACGACGGCCGTCGTGACATGTAAAAAAAATAGCATCATTAGTTTTATTCGTTGGTTTATAGGTGTTTCAGTCATTAAGGTTGTTGTTAGAGCTTTAGAGAAAATACAAATCTGCTGCTTGTACGGCTTCAACATTGAGGCTGCTTTAACATGGTCTCAACGGTCAGTTGAAGTTAAAAGATAAAGAGATTCAACATAGAATTATTGTACACACAAATAGCTATACATTTTTCATACTTATACTTAAAGTTTGATAATGTCGATTCAGTAAACAGATATGAAGCAAAGTGTAATAATAAATATTGGTAAGATCGATTTTACTATACCGCATAAATGGCATCTGCTACAAACATTCAGTATTATTCTTCCAGAGAAAGATAATTTCAAGTCAGTTTTGGCTTATTTCCGATTGTATCGCAAGAAATGTGGCCTGCGGTAGTGGTAACATCTTTATCTTCTTCTCCATCATTACCATTGTTTGCCTAGCCCGCACCATCGTAAAGGTTCAAATGTATGCCGAGATAAACGATGCAATGATTATGTAAATACGTTAGGAAATCGAATTGGCCCAACCGTGATAAGAGACAGTTATTCTCATACTGCAAACGGGTATTAGTAAAGAGACTACATGTGGAGTACCTGAAACGCAAAACCTTTAAGACGTATTGGAACCTGAGTATACTTGGAAAGTACACATTCATGTCGCTAGTAGAACTATCAGTATTTCTAGGACCAGGTGGAAAACATTCATGTATCGGTATGATGATATTGCAACTATCATGGAAACTCTCGGATTCAGTTATTATCGCGAGAAGAATTTACTAGTCGGGGTAACAAGTGAATGTGGAGAGAGATGTTTAAGCTTTCAGACATTGCATTCCTGATGGATACAAAATAATTCATTGCTGTACTTGCAGCGTACACGTGTCAGCCTTCCGGTAGCGAATAACATCGCACGGACAAATCGCATCACTTGTGCGTATCTTGCTTAAACTAATTACCAGGTATCCACATTGTCCAGCAAAGAAAGTTCATATTCAAAAATATGACAATGTTCTCGAGAAAGTATTAAAGGATGGTCAGAACAAAGAGAAAGGTAGAGTGTAGATTTCGTCTTCCAGATTTGGGATATTCATGAGAGACAGAAATTTGTATCCCTACTTACAGTGTAGTTGATCTGGCTGGCAACAAACGTGTAAACAAGTATCTATGTTTTGTCACCATCTCAAAGGTAATAAGACTTCGGAAAGAGGTAAATAAATCGTGAATGGCTCTCCTTTCCTTTCCGAGTTTGCAGAATGGACTTCAGACCCTAATAATGACACTTGCAGCATTGATGATTAAATCCTGCGCTACGGCAACTAACATCGATATGCTTCAATGATGGCTCACAAGTTCTCTGAACACGACAGCGGTGCATTTTCAAATGTTATTCAAACAAGGAAAAACAATTAAAACTCGTCTACATAAAAGGAAGAACAGAACAGTTAAAAGAATAATTGAGGTTCTTTTTGCGTTTAGAATGCTTCTAATATAGCCCGTAAAGCGTTTGGAACAACTAAATGGCCAAAGGATAGTTTCCACACTTTTCAACCTCGAAGCTAATCATCACGTTGTGCTCATGCATTTACCTGAAGTTTGATACTACTTCCCAAACGTTATGCACGCTGATCATACGAGAAGCCTTCTAAGCCTGGCAGCAAACACGCGCTTTGACCTCTTTCGACCTTTCAGAAGAAACGTTGAAATACTTCAGATCCAATAATAACAGTTTGTTGTGCATATGTTCAGCAATTGTATTTGAGTCACCATTGAAGGATGTTTGTTGAACAAATGGTTCAAAAAGATCTGAATGGATGACCCATCACTAAGACTTAAACCAGAGCCGGATTGATCTACGTGTGAGTAAGAGGCGAAGTACAGAGTTTCTGTTGTAGTGACACGAACCACGAATGGGGATATAACAATTCCTGAAACATATCAGGTTTTCTCCTTGCTGCCACTGCCTTCCCTTATTGGGCTGTGTTTATTATTGATGTAGTTACTCAAAGAAGAGAGAATTCATAGTTTATCTCTGGAGAAACGAGAACCTATTTATATAAACTTTGTATAAATTCAATAGAGACGCTAAAACAATTAAATAATTTACCCTACAGTTTCTGCCTACAATGTAGCTCAGATACCTACAATTCCATGGAAGGAAAAAGTTACAGGAATACAAAACTAAACATTGAACATTAGAAAACATTCACTGCCTTTCTTTCTAACTGTGTGTAACTTAACGTCCTTTCGTTCTGATCCTGCTGTCAAACTGATTCCTGCAATGTATGCACACGTGCAGTCACATTACTAGCAGCTTGTCTCAAAGTGTTGAGATGGTTCACTTTGACAACAATCCAATTGCGATACGGCACCACTTTAATACCTCATCAAGCTTAACCTGTTTTGTTTGAAAAACATAAAGCAGATTTGTACCCAGTGGCTGATGCAAGAATCAATAGTCAGACCGAGACCTAAGTCATCGTGGAAGCTAGTTGTAGTGGACCTTTAATAAGCGTCCTTATTTGTTCACTTTTAAAATTGGATCATAATGCCAGATTTTAAAACAAATCGCATAAGACCAAAATGCAGAGACATGTTGGTGCTCCAAGTTCACGGTTCATGCTCTAAACAAATAAAAAAAACCAAACGTTCAGAGACAAAAGATCATCTGGAAAATGAAGAGACACTGCTGCAATAACACACACGTTCTGATCTAAGTCATCGCGCTCATTCACCGTTATTCTCATAAATTCTCCGATCATGATGATGATGCCTGCCAAATATGATGTAAAACTAGTGTTACCTAGTTTGATGACAAAATGGAAAACCCATTCCTAACGGACCTTCGTCATCTTCTACTACAACTACCACAGCTTTGCTTTCCTAATGTCTTGTTCATGAAACCATTATGTAAATGTTATACAATAAAGTTAATTACTCAAGTCTGCTCGCGTTTTCATTGTGCAAAAGCCACTGACCATATCAATTAAAGTTTAGGATAAAATGGCGTGCTCGAAGCATATTTACGAAACGTATTCATATTATTTCGTACATATTTACATCCTTATTTCAGTTCACTATATATTCTTATTGGTTGTTACACGGTGGTGAGTAAAGTTTCTGATGACTGGTTTATGCAACTCTTCTCTTAGTGGTGTGTTCCACTTTGACTCAATCAACGCTTGTTTGTGTGTGTGTGTTTGTTTAAAATATGCTTATTTCTAGCGCTAATAATATGTCGAATAAGGAATTGTTTCAGTGGCTCTGGACTCATTATTTAATGACATGTACATTTAACTTATCAAATATATTTGTTATCATGCCGATCTTTGTTAACAGGATATTATTGTAATATGTAGCATACACAAACCATCACGATGAATGAAATGTGATCCATTTCCTAACGAATTCCGAGGTCAACAGTATCCGGACAAAGGTATTTACAGTCATTTATTGACAGATTTACATTGTCACGGGTTCTGTAAAATACAGTGTCGGTAATTTCTAACATATTTACATAGCAACAGGATCTTTAAAATTCAGTAATTTCTAACAGAATTACATGGCATGTTCTGTACAAAGGTAGTGCCAGTAATTTCTAACAGATTTCCATGGCAACGTGATCTTGCAAAAGACGGTATATGTCTTTTCTAGCAGATTTCATGGAGAAAAAAAATAAGTAAAAAGACAATGTCAGTCCACACATGACATGATTGAATTGTGCACGTGCATCATAATTACGTGCTTTCAATTTTCATTCACAGTATTTTTTTGAGACAATATACAATTTGCAGAATATGGACTGTCGTCCAATTTATAACATTAATTACATTCATTTGTCTCGTATTGTATTTACCGTCCTGTACCTATCTCTTTTGATACTTTTGGTCTTCTTGTAACAACAAATGACAGATTATCTCCAGAAAATCATGGCATGTTTTATTTATATTATTTCAAGTTGACATTTAGGTTCATCACGCCGATATCCAGCATTACGAGTATTTTTGTTTCATTATATCCTTATGTTTCTTATACTAGTGACCATTTACAGCTTTTTTTCTATAGTAGTATATTTTATAATATCTATTGCGTCATCATATAAAATAACGTTACATTATAATAACAGTCATATGTTTTCGAGTTTAATCTTATGATCCATCAATTTGTAAATTTGCGAAACAGCTATGATATCTTTCAGCGGTTATTTTTACAGCTATTGTATGAAAAAGAATATTCAAAAAAACTAAAAGAATTACTGTTGTTTCCTTGTATATATTAATATATCATTGTTTGTCAACATGACTACATTGTCTATACTATAAGGTTTGTCTCAGTAAAATAATATGTTGTTGTAGGGTTTAACGCCATTTTGCACGATGGGCTATACATAACGGTCAGTTTTATTGGTGGAGGAAAAACCGGGAAAACCTCCGGAAAGAACCGCCGACCCACGAGAACCTACTGGCAAGCTTTCTTACATAACTACATTAGCCGAATCTTAGACTCGAACATACGCAGACAGAGGTGAGACGGTAGTGGTCGGTTACGGAAAGCGCTTTAGACCAGTCGGCCACTCGGGGTCGCTTTAATAATATCTTGTGTTTTAGCGAATATATTTGACGCATTAATGTACACGGAATAATATATACAGACGAATTTGACTACTAAAGTAGTACAAGTTGGGAAGAAGAAATAAAAACTTAAAATCATTTATTTTAAAGCCACCTATATATTCCATGCTAAAAAAAACAATGCATTTTTCATTTAAGGATAATTTCATTTTATGAGTATTTGTTAAGAAGAAAACATGAACACTGTAACAAGCGTCTCTTTAGTTTGTAATGATAATACTAACAACCAGTGTCACAGAGTATAGGACTCAAACATGATTTAGAATCCCACAAAGGAGTGGGGATGGGCTACAATATCTTTTATATTAAAAAAACGTAGTTTTCATTTCTAGTTAAAGATAAAATTTAACGGTACAAATATATTTCAGTGGACCGATTTTTCAAATGATAATGAAACAGTTCTTGAAGTTTATCTTCTAAAGCTATTCAGCTGGTCTCATGACGTTTGAAGCATACTTTTCTAAAGCTGTTAAGCTGGTCTAACGACGTTCGAAGCATAATTTTCGTTGCTGTTATCATTCTGATTTTCAGAGAAAATTACTTCTGGAGGTTGTAAATTAAACTTCCGGAATTCTCCAATGTAAGTGGCTAGGAATACAACAGTTATTATTCCTGCGGCCCATTCTCCTGCAGCAGAAACCACATGCTCTTCATAGCCCTTAATGATAAATAAATAAATAAATAAATATATATATATATATATATATATATATATATATATATATATATATATATATATATATATATATATATATATATATATATATATATATATATATATATATATATATATTGATTGATAGAAATTTAATCATGGAAAGCAGGAAAACAACGTTTTGTAATAAATATCTATCTAACTAGCTGAATCATCTGTTTTCATCAGCACACGCTCCTTTACATCAATACCCATACCATTTCATCAATGCACAATAATTTTCATCAATACCCAAACCAATGTATCAACACACATCTACCTTTATCAATACACACCTTTTTCTCAATACACGTACCTTCACGAACATTATCAACAAACTATGCATACAGCAATACGTAACACAAAATTACAGTAGATCTTGGGAACACCACATATAAAACCTTGGTCGAAATTGTTGGATACACGCAATAAATAAACAATGGTGAAAAGAATAATAAAATGAAACATTTATCGTCCAATGCAATGAAACGACGGATGTACCAGGCGGTTTTATCAAGGTAACACACACACACACACACACACACACACACACACACACACACACACACGCACGCACACACACACACACACACACACACACACACACATATATATATGAGAGAGAGAGAGAGAGAGAGAGAGGGAGAGAGAGAGAGAGAGAGAGAGAGAGAGAGAGAGAGTATGTCATCGATTCATTCTCCTGGAACTGGTATTAGCATACTTACTTTCCCTCGGAATTCAAGGACTTTATGTTTTCATTTTAAGGAAATTGTTGACTATAAAATATTTCTGAATAATGTAATTAAGTTGTTTCACTTGTTTGCTATTATTGCCATTCATTTTTTACCGTTTTCTTGAATCCCTGGAGTAATTGTTTAAGAGTAAAAATCAGGATGACTTCAGAAATGAATTGATAGATGAATGAAGACATTATATTTTAAAGAAAGGCGTAGACTGCCACCATAAGCATCCTTTTATTTTATTTTTTTTTTGATTGGGAGTAAGACGTCGAAGATCACAAGACTAACCGTCAACAAAGGGAGATAATAGCAAATATTTAAAATGTATGACATTTTGTCCTTTATGTTTGTTCAGCGCTTTTCAAAACTCTTACACTTGTCAAAAGTTTTGAAAAACTGGTCAGGATAATGTCCCCATCACTATTCGTTCTGAATTGTTCAAAACAGTCGAAACAACCGTTTTACAAACCGATAATAGCTTTAGTTTTGCGTAAGGAGGAGTGTGGGTAAGTTGAAAATGAACAATAGGCAGACTCTCCAGTGTACTAAACTGCAGCCGCTGAGAGAGAGCCAGAACAAAGCGATAATTGCCAACTTCATTATTATTACATTGAACCATCATGATTCTATGAAGGATACAGAGTACAAGAGAAATAAGGTCTCCGACACAAAGCAGGACACGGAATACTAGAATTATCCAATTACTTCCAGGTATGTCCATCATTCTAAATGACATCGCTGCCTGAATGAGACTGTAAATCCCTCCAAAACCAAAAGCGAAAGATGCACCTATCATGTGGACAATTATGACGTTTGTTTCCTGCAAAAAGAAGACAAATATTTATTGTCAGACATATAATCAGTTATATAATATGCCGTTTGTTTGATATACTAGTGTCTATTCCTGCATACAGTATATACGCTACTGCATTTGTATGGGAAAATATGAACAAGTTGTTGGATGGAAATACTGCACGACCATAGGAGTCCAGTGTATCTATCTGGCAAAACAAGTTCATATTTTCACATTCAAATGCAGAAACCATTTATTATGTGACCATTGTCCTGTCTACACAACGCTTAATTATATAAATAAAATACACTACAATAATAAAAACAACTGAATGTACCTTTATTCCAAATTACATACACAAGCGTAGAATCATCATTACACAACAACATCATCATTAATGCGCACATAACTCCTTCTATATACATTTGAACTTAGTCGGGCGCAAGATGTAACTTTCGAAACAAAATGGCGTTTTGGTGTACTTAAAATCGAAATTTCGAGTCATATTGTGAATGAATGCGTATTGCAACAACTTTTACATTTGATCTGAAATGAATAGATTTTGGTATTTTTGTCATTCTTCCGAAACTTTGTGAGTACGGACTAGATTTAACAGTGTCAATTCTACATCAAGTTCATCAGATTGAAGCAGCAAGCGAGAAGGGTGTTGACATCTGCAAGAATGTTTCTGTTCTGTCATTGAATGTTTGAAAACATCATGTAGGAAAATTATGCTAACTTTTAACAGCAATTATCAAGAATTATGCTAACGTTTAGTTGCAATTATCAAGCATTATGCAAACTTTTAATTGCAATTATCAAGAATTATGCTATCTTTAGTTGCAATTATCAAGAATTATTCTATCTTTTAATTGCAATTATCAAGAATTATGCTAACGTTTAATTGCAATTATAAAGATTTTTATTTTCATTTTGAGTGCAGTAAGGAGGATGCCATTGCACTTGGAATATAGTCGAAATTTGAGTACAATTCTAAATGTGTAATCAAGCGCGATAAGCCATAAGAAAGAAAGATCATATTTCGAAGAAATTCAGGATTTATAACTGTATATGTTTTGCAATTCTTATTACCAGATATAGAAGCAAGTTTGTGTCTTGTCATTTGCATGTTATTGAAATCTGGTGTCTATCGCCCGCCTAAATCCGAAACATTGTATCAAAACGTTAACGCGGAAGGTAGCAAAAGCAGCAGGTATTTGGCTGTCCACGAAACATCTGCTTTATTTCATTCAGAAAAAAATTTAATCAACCAAAACGTAAACCGCCTGCTACGTGAGTGTATATGATTTTTCTACAAATCAAACATGCTGGATGTGTGTATGCATGAGACTTAGTGTACTATCACCCTATGTCAAAGTCACAACGAAAGCATGAACATATAGAAGCCATTTAGAAGAGAGCGCATCGAGAACGGGAGGAACGACCACGCTCACGAAGGGAGTCTACAGCATAATCAAACTGAGAAGCCAATGTTTTCATTTAAGATTTCTGGTTCATCCTCATGATTTGCTATGCATGAATTTTACAAAATTTGAAACCGAAAAAGCACAGAAGATATAAACAAATTTTTTTTTAAATGCATAACCTGCATGAATGTTTTGACACGTCACGCATTAAAAACTGCAATTAACATAAATGTTTCAAGCAACGGAATGATTTATTGGTAAAACTCACAGCATGTAACCACCAATCAGCTGTCAATATTTCTGAAATAATTGATAGTATTTAAAAAAAGAGTTGCTTGACCAACTAAAAAAACCAAACAGAAAGACAATGGCTGACAAAGTGGTTTGTAATCAGAGGGTTATTGGTGGTAGGGAGGGAGGAAGAGTTGATGAGTTTAAGGTTTCCTTGAGAATAAGCTCAAACATTAGCTTCTCACACTTTAAATCATATTGAACCTGAAATTGACTCGGCAACGTTCCCTCTTATCTGGTTATTTCTGATAAAATTACGATTTCTGTAATTGATATATATAATACCAGGGTTGCAAGTTTCTTTTTAATTCTAAATTCAAAAAAATTGACAACCTGTGAGACATTGTTAATAAATCGTAATTTTTTGTGGGGGGATTCATCAAAATCAACATGAGAGAAGTTCAGAACAGTGTTTAAATATATTTATAAACCAAAACATGTAATGTTCCAAAACAAGCAATACAATAAAGTTATTCATAATCCTCAATATTAGATAGAAACACTGAGGCTTTTGATGCCACCAGTACCATTGCAAGATTGCATACATCTGCAGATGAAAATATCAATCAAAACGAAAATCCAATTTAAAATACTCCGTTTCGAATTGTAAGTATTCGAGTGTTCTCCCTTGTGTAATCAATGGTATATAATGTTGGCGGTCGAATCGCAATAATGGTTTAAAGCGCGTCGAACATAATTTGCTGTTTAATTTGGCACTTGATACAACATAGCTCAAACACACAATCTCTCTCTCTCTCTCTCTCTCTCTCTCTCTCTCTCTCGTACGCACTCGCGCGCCCATACACAGACAGAACAGCAAGAACAGCAGGGAAAGTCTTACATTCTTAATTAATCTTTGTTATCCCCATGTAGTCTTCCATTCTTTGGCGAAGCTCCTAGATGGTATGAGCTTGGTTTTACACTGTACCAGCATGACGTAAGCTGAGCTCAGTGATACTTGCACTACAGTAATTTCGTAAATATCGCTCTTTGACTAAATAATTACGTAAACTTTACGACAGAAACGTCGAAATAGTATTCAAGTTATACCACTATTCGTATAGCAGCTGTATTTTACAACTATGCGAGATAGCTGCTACATCATCGTCTCAAATAAAATTATGAACAAATTGTATACCCACATCACTATCTTACAATATATTGAAACAATAAACTTTTTTTATTAGTAACGATGACGAGGAAGTTGGTCCCAACATGGTGTTGACACTTAAATATTTCCATCGGAGATCAGTCATACAGGGACTGAAGGATGTGTAGAGATTTCAGCAAAACTATCGATTACCGGCAACCTACCTGAAAATTGGCTACCATACTAAGTCCAAGGCACGCTGTTAATCCCAGGACGAAACATCCTTTGTTCAGTCTAAGCAACATTGTACGCGATGATTTGCCTCTATAGAACTTTTCTATTTGCTTGTAGCGGATATACACAACAATGGAATCTGTGAAATGGAAAGAATTCGCTAAATACACGCAGGTTCCAAACGACACATTCAAAGAATGTCTTGATTAGTATGCAATACACCTGTCAGGTATTTTTTATATGAATATTTGGTCGCCATTATGTCTTAAAAATGATTACATTAAAATATAAAATGAAATATATTATTATATATTTGTCTCTCTTTGCTGAGACTAACGACAGCAGAAACAGGGCATTCATAACGTTCATGCATAGTTCGTTTTTCTAATTAGATCAAATAAATAACTGTATTGAAAGTCACGTCCTATTCACGGCCGACTAAGACGGAAGGGCAACCTAGGATATATCACCGGGGCTGTTTGAACAAGAAATATGAAAAGCCCGGGTGTTTCTTACCCTTGGGCCCGTGATTTCTCTCTACGGCCCTGGGCCTATTGCGAAGGGGGGGGGGAGGCATTTATATTTTTTCTGCTTATAACAGTATAAATTGCATGATGAAAATACTAAGTTATCTCCAATTATAACAAAGGGGTCAATTACAGGGTCGGCAATGGCAGATGGACATATGTGCAATCATAATTGCTACTAATGTTATTGCCCTTCACTTTTAATTGTTTGAATTGTAATAAATCAGGGGAGATAACCCTTATTGAACAGGCCTATAGTCGCCTATGACCATCTCAAACTTAGGTTGGGAGTGAGGTGGGGATACTCTGAAAAAAATGTATGTATGTATGTATGTATGCATGTATGTATGTATGTATGTATGTATGTATGTATGTATGTATGTATGTATGTATGTATGTATGCATGTGTGTGTGTGTGTGTGTGTGTGTGTGTAAATTATGAATGATTTTAGGATTTAACTTGAAATGAATTGCATGTAATAATTTGTATAATTCATAATGGTCTATTATAAATATGTACTATTGTAACTAAGGAAACGTGTATTTAACTCCTATCAGTGATGCAATATATGTAAAAAAGTAATATAAAATTTCAATCAAATGGATGATAAATACGATATAAATTCACAATTTTGGGTTAAATGCAATACTTACACAGCAAAGCACCTATATTTAACAATTGTCCAAAAGCGCAGCTTTCAGGTGTATATGTCCCTGTGTCGCTATGAAAGAAGAAGAACAATGACTATACACGTGAAATAAACTGTATATATTACAAAGGAGACACCAGATCGACTATACATAGTGCAAAGGAGACACACAACACCAAGCTGGCAGAAAGAAAAACTTCCATGCATTTTAACATAAACTGTGCTTAATATTTTCCAACGGTACATAAATTCTGAAATCAAACAGCCAACAATTAACAATCACTGAGTCGCATACAAACTAAAAAAAAATTGTTTGCCGATAAACATGAAAATTGCCATAAAGGGTCTTGGATAAGTTCGTAGTACAATAAGCCAAGAATCCACGTGGACAGAACTGAAATGGCAGTTATTCGTAAAGGCGAGCGCTTAGATCACTTGGAAACCTTCGGCCCCGTTCGTTCAAATAGCCGAGTGGTCTAAAGCGTTCACATTTACTAGTTACTGACATATCACGTCTGTCCGCGTAGGTTCGATTATCGCACTCGTGCAAAGTGGGTACATAAGAAAGAAGGCCTTTGGATGACTTCTATTGGGTCGGTGGTTCTTCTTAGGTTTTTTCGCCATGTATAAATATTCACATTCTGAAAAAACGATTGTATACTCATACAAACAACAGCAACAACAACTGAAACTAATATATATATATATATATATATATATATATATATATATATATATATATATATATATATATATATATATATATATATATATATAGAGAGAGAGAGAGAGAGAGAGATAGATAGATAGAGAGATAGATAGATAGATAGATAGATAGATAGATAGATAGGTAGATAGATAACATTATTGCAGTCGGATAAGATAATATTTGCAAATTGCGGAGAAAATTTCCTCAGTCCTCTCGTAACCTTATATAGGGGAATCGAGGCTCTACATGTCCATATTTAACGGCAATTCCATATCTGCAATAATAATAATAATAATAATAATAATAATAATAATAATGATAATAATAATAATAATAAAAATCTTTATATAATGTAACATAGACCACCTGCTGAAATTACATAAATTGGTAAAAAAAGGTAAAATACGTAACGTACAATTTCTGGAATTAACACACTATCTAATGGCATAGATTTTCTAATCACCCTCGACTTGATTAATCAGACATTGTCAAATTCCGTATGATAACAGCAGTTTCCTTACTTTATTTACCCTAAAAGTACAGTGTTATTTCAATGTCAGTTGTAGGTTATATATTTGTATTTGGAATCTTAAATCATTCATTTTTAGTAGTTTGAACTAGTACCTAAAAATTATACCATATCTTATTAAATTCATTACTGCCTTAGTTATTAATGATTTTGGTTGTGATTTGTAAAGCTTATAACATACACAAATATGCATGTCATTTGCTTTGCCAAGAAACAAATAAAATCTGGTCGTAGTTGAAAATTAATATCAATATATTTTTGGAATAATATATTTGTAGACAGTTTGATTGTTTGTTTTTGTATGATTAGGATTTTTAACGTAGCTTTTAACAATTGTTCAGTCATATCGCTGTGATGTCTGCAGTGAGGCAGTTTATAGTGATGTCTAGCAATGGGACATCATGCCGCAGACATGTAGCATGATGTCCCACCCAGTTACATTATCCTGACACCAGGCCGACCATTCCTAAAACTAACTTCTTAATGCTGAGCGCCAAGCGAGGCAGCTGTTAGTACCATATTTGTAAGTCTTTGGTATGACGCGGCGGTATCTCTAACCACTAGGCTATCTGAGCGGTTTTTGTAGACAGTTTACCAAAACGATTAAATCTAGTTTCTAAACAAAAAAGTGTTTTTGCTGTTTGTGTTACTATTTATGTTACACATATATTATGGGTTTTACTAAAGAGAATGCACAACCAATATATTTATATTAAGATAACGTCTCTATCAGGCAATCACCAAATATAAACTTCTATATCCTTTAAAATATCTCTCTTTTGAAAAAGAGTAAAATTTTAGTGATTTTTCCAGATTAATCGTTAATTTCATGATGGTTCGGTATTCATTAAATTGATGTAAAATTCTTTGAAGGTGAATAACAGTCTCGGCAAAGGCAATCAGGTTATCCACGGACAACAGGGAAAATTAATTACCAAGCTCTATTTTTGCACTGTTATTTCGGTCAGAAATGTGTCTCAATGTGTCTAGTAGTAGTAGTAGTCACGACAACGACACAAACACATAGGCTGGTATTTTGGCATCGGTTTCTAAAGAGATAGTGATTGTCCAATGTTCATTTTTAATAACAGCAAAATTTAGTCATACAGCATTATCGAAAAATGTATATTATTAAGTTTTGTAACTTCTCAAATCAGAAATATAGAAATAGATTGATTCACGTGTCAAAACTGTGAGACAGATATAACATTGATAACGTTAAATTGAATAACGCGAGTATTTTAAGTGGTAAAACATCAATTTAGTCAAAGGTACAAGACAATGGAACGAAACCTTTATTTGTCAATTTGAGTCTTTACAAGAGAAGTAGCTTAAAATAAATTGTGTCATTTATTTAATCAGGATAGTTTATACAATGGAATAAGTATTTTAACAAAACCATCGTAATTATGTTTTAAATACAATTTTAAATGCGAAAGATACTCACGTGATTAAAAATGACACCGGAATGTAGATGAGAAGCACAATTGGAAATACAAAGACATGGTTGTCCAGCATCTTTCAATTTTTAACAGTGTTGTCACGCATCCAAAGAGGTTGTCGAAAGAGGGAATATCTACAATTTTAATGGATAAAATGTATTATATTTATTGAATAGATACAAGTATAGATTCCTCAGAAAATTACACCTTAGGTGGTCACTCTAATAATACGCATTTATTTACAAGTTTGTATGGGCTAAAGTTTTGGTTAAAGATATTGATGTTACAAACAAAAACATTTCAGAAAATAAAAATGTGCATTTCTTGATTTCAAACATAGAAAAGCATCCTACTATGCTGGTGAGTACATTATATTGGCTGATCGTAACATGGAGATAAGTTCCATCTTGTTAAATGGAACGATAGTTAAACAATGCAGCATGAACAACTAATATGTTCTAAGCAAATGCATCGATTTGCACTCGCTTAATGTTAAATTCTTAAAGTACAGTTTTTGAAGATCAGGTAAACTTCGCACGATCATTCTACAATGATAAGACAAAAACGGATATATTATTTACAGCGAATACAGATATAAAGCAATAAATTGTGTTTCATGAGGTAGTAGTATTTTTGAATCAACGACGAATAACAACAAAATTCACATAAATATTAATTCGTTCTTGAAAACGAAAGTAAATGATCTCGATGAACCTTCTTTGACTTTTCAATTGCACCTAAAGACAAATTATCAGGTATACATTATTGTATTTACTTTCTTTTACTACACTTTAAGGCATGAAACAAATTATATATGTCCATTAGATACGATTGAAAGGTGGAGATTTAGTATAATGAATCACAAAATAACATTTAAGACATCTTTATAACAAAATAGAATGTCTAGTTGTTCGTATGAATATGACTCACTTTTAGACGTTAATTAAAATGCAAAAAGAATATAAGAAAATTCGCTAAATCGAAAGAATGACTAACCGAGCAGCACACTTATACATTATAAACGTAAGAAGATAAAACAAACGTTTATGCTAATCAAATGAATGACGGATGGCATTGATATGTTAGTATATGAAAATATAAGAATGAATATAAACACATTCTGAATGTGACGTTCTCTCTACATGCTCATGGGATGAGAATGTAAGTCATAGGCGCTACGTCTCTCAAGATCCATTATAGGAACGAAAGCTTGAAAAGATACAGTTGTACAGTAAAAATGATTCTGCAGTAGGACATATACAGATTTGATGTGAGAGGACAATACAAAAAGACGTTGACTAAAAATAAACTGCATTTGAAAGGTTTCAGCCGTCCCAGTCACGACATGCAATATTTATTCAGGGCTTTTGGCAGAAGCCCAAAAAAAAATGACAATACACTTGCTATATAGTATTCAGGGATGGATTAAGTTTCCGTAATTTGTTTGCGTTTGTATTCGGTGTAAACCGAGGACATTCATGAGATTACACACAAATGCACCGAGGACACACCTTGGAAAATGATAAAATCTTGCTTCTGCTAATTATTCTAACCCAGAATAACGTAATGTAATGATTTGTAGGAAGGTCCCCGTTTACACGCTTGGTTTTTGTTCGCGGTTTTAGAGTGATCTTTCTTCCAAAGCTGGAGATGCATACGTCCGAATCCATTTCCTCGATTGACCGATGAAAACCGTGTAGAGAGAGATCTCCGCTATTAAACTACACGTTTACAAAACGCTAAACTATAAAAAAAAAGCTGGTGCATATAATATTCCCTGGATTTTGCTTATAACATTTCATGCATGTGAGAACTCACGATACATTCATACCATGCACATCCAATACATGCAAATAAATCTACGGCATGTACGAAAGAATTACATCAAAATGCTATTTGAAATACGCATGAATTCAGCTTAGAGCTTTTACTTAAAATGCCTAATTTTCCGACCCATTTGTAAAGTTAAAACGTCCTGTTTGCGGTGCGATTTTACACACATAGCGATATTGAAAAGACATCCTTAATATGCAAAATGTATTATATGACTATTAAATGAGCTATATCTGCTCCTAGTACGTTATTTGCTTACTTAATATTCAAACAGGAGAGAACAGATATGAATCAAGTGAGAGAAAAAAATCACGCTACGGTGCGATCGAATTACGGCAAACCGAATTTGGAAGTTACTCGCACAGAACTTAGGTAAATATACTGAAAGATAAATATATTATAGAGAGTTCAAACATTTATCATCAAGATGATCAGTCCCAAAATTAACCATGCAATTACAGAAATGTGTTTTTCATTATCTTAAGACATTCGATTTCACATGCCAGCAATCATAAACTGTTGAATGCATTCAATATTCTTTTAAATGTATATGCTTGCTTCAATTAGTGATTTAATGACTTTGCTTATCATATCATGAATTATTTTTAAATCGATAGTTATGTTGTAACCGATGTCTTATTAAAACAACACAAGGCATGAATATATATATATATATATATATATATATATATATATATATATATATATATATATATATATATATATATATATATATATATTTCTTTTCCAAACTTTAAAGAGGTTTTGAAAAAATATAGACAAAACATACAGGATGTTCTACTGTACAAACTTGTCTTATTTGTAACTTAAAATAATATTTAATTAAAGCTGATTAAACTGTAATATTCTTACTCAATTAGTCTCTTTTCAGTATGTTTTACATTTAAAGAAAAATATTTAAAGCTTTAAACTTTACGAAGTGCCTTGAATTAGGAAATCTATAGACTAAGTGATTTGGAAGGTGAACAGTCAGATGTCCCTGGAGAGAGAGAGACAGAGAGAGAGAGAGAGAGAGAGAGAGAGAGAGAGAGAGAGAGAGAGAGAGAGAGAGAGAGAGAGATAGATAGAGCATGGTTGTTAGTGCGTATTCCTCGGATTCGAGAGCATGCTAATTTTAACTAGGGCCGACTCATACCAAATACTTTGAAAATGTTACGCCAGGAGCTCAGGTTTTAGAGCTTAGTGTTCGAACTGGTCGGCCTGGTGTGAGGATAATGTGAAGGTTTGACATTGTTACATGTCTACGGGATATATATCTATATAGATAGATAGACAGACAAAGATATATATATATATATATATATATATATATATATATATATATATATATATATATATATATATATATATATATATATGTATTGATAAATTAATGAATGGATGGATGGATTGATACAAAGATAGATAGTCATTACGTCAGCAACGTATATGATTATGCTGATCACGAATTTAAAGACAAAACAAACAAATATCCTTCTATGTAAAGAAAAGGAAGTCTTCTTCAATCCACAAGCCAATGTACTGACGAATATATAATATTTCACCAACATGAAATAAATAAATCGAAGAAAAAAAAAGATCAATATTCACAAAAATAAATAAATTTACAACAGGTCTGCTGAATGAAAACAATGACATTCTGCAGCCAGTGCTGCTCTTACAGGAAGCCCTTTCTGATGAGTGAGTTTGTCAACGTCCACTTAGCATGCAGCCTGTAATAGGAAATTATCAAAGATTATTCTGGTTGTTATTTTGTACGGAGTAAGGTACTGGGAAAATGAACCAGATCAAACGCTAGTTTATTTTAAAGAAAATTACAAATAATTTAGCACAAATTAAAATATAAAATTGTCTTCCCGAATAGTTAGAAGAAAACAAAATCACTGAAATGATAGGATGTTTATTCATAATGACACCTGATCAGCTCAGTACATGTAGAATATTCCACGAATGGATAAGCATTCCATGAAAACAACGCATCATCTCTGATTAGCACACTGGATTAATCTAACAAGTTGGTTATCAACAGCAGTTATGCTGGTACAGAAAATGTCATAACATTGCTCTTACTACAGTCTAACTACAAATACACTCAACACTTACGTCATGTAAACGTAGTAGTGCCAATCGTGTCCGACATATAAAATTACATTATACTAATTCTTAAAACAAATGGCTGGATCATGTCGAAAATGAAACATACCTGAGTTATCTAATTTGGATTTAGATTTTGCTTTCTAACGCAGCTTTAACAATTGCTACGATGTTTGCATTGCGTCAGTTTATTGTGATTCCTAGCACCGGGGCATTGTACCGCAGACATGTAGCATGATGTTCACCCGGTCACATTATCTTAAGACAATGCCGACCAGTCCTAACACTAAACTCTTAAATCTGATCGCCTAGCGAGACACATGTTAGTTTTAAAAAAAACATTAAAAGGCTTTGGCATGACATGACCATGGTTTGAACCCGCAATCTCCCACATCTGAAGCAGACTCTGTAACCACTAGGCCACCGGAGCTGCCAGATTTATCTAACACAGTCAAATAATTGGTGTATATGGAGATCAAAGCAGATCGTGGCAACTGATATTCCAAGTCAACTAACAGTCATTATTTGCCCATGTCTTTGTCATAGCTTTCAACATGAAGACTCCGACATTTAGACTATTTTTACACAACTGACACTTACTCTTTTATATCGTCACCATTTTACCATTTTCCGTGAATTCTAGTAATGGTTTCCAAATAAAACGCTTCGTTATTACATTAATTCGAATACAATTAAATCTAAACGCGACCTCCAAATTCTACAACCTCATCAAAGATGTTTAACTAATTGCTTTTGGGAATTCTACAAATCATTCACCAAAAATTAGAAAAGTTTTCCAATCACTTTTCTTAATAAATTAATGGAAATGTTCTATCGAGACTTTTTTGGGAATATGTCAATGTTGTATTATATTTTGCAATGACGTCAGCATTTAAAAGCTGAAAATATTAATCTACTATTTATTGAACCCTGTCTACTGTCCGTTTGTATTCAATGTAGTATGTACAATAACCGTCATTGCAAGATAAACAATAAGAACTAATGCTTGATCGATCAATTAGTATACATACCCGTTATTGAAAGAACTTTACCATATCCTGGCCGTGTTGTCAGCCACACAATAAACTCTATACCCAACATATATCGCTAAATCAGAGCTGTGCTGGCTCAGTTGGTAGAAATTAGGGTTCGTAATTCATGGGTCGCGGATTGGATACCCGTCTCTGTCGGCAAAACTATCGGCTTGAGAAAGGCACTTATAAGGAGGCAGACAAGAATGTGTTAAAAGTACCACTGGCAGCCCCACCTCCCTCAATTCCCTACACCAGACCCCATCTTTAAAGCTTAGTCAAACGGTTCAATACTCACCCAGGCAAGGTGTGTCCGTTATGGAATGCTAGTAACCAATAACGACAATGCTATGTCAGCTACTGACATGTAAAAGTATCGACTGTTCTCGTAGTAAAATTAAATTCTATTTTATCTGAACAGGTAATCACTTCCTTCAAGAACGGTTACATCCTCACGTAATTCTTGTTATCCGTATTCCTTCGCTTCAATAACTTTGAAAGCAATGTGTTCTGTCCGTACATTTCAGAACTCCTTTTCATAACATTGTCGAATGGAGAATCTTAATACCGCTTTATATGAAGTATTCAGTAAATATTTTATTTACACGTATTGCAATAGAATCAATAAAAATACTCGCCTTAAACGAGGAAGCGAATTTTAATTAACGACGTTATAGCGTTACACACATATATATATATATATATATATATATATATATATATATATATATATATATATATATATATATATATATATATACATATATATGTTTGGATTTGACTTAAAACTGTAAGCTCATTTTTCCATTTGAAGCATATTTTTTTTGAGAAAATAAATTATTTGTTAAATATTACAAAAGTTGTTGTTTTCACTTTTTCTGTGTTACTGTTTGTTAGAGACAAAACACGTATCATAGAATTAGGTGCTCGTCCGTGAGATTTGAAATTTGGTTTAAAAAATGTTAGAAGGTGTGTTTTTTAAACTTTGAATTTCGTTACCTTTTAAACATTGTCTCAAGTGAGATCGACAAGCTTTATCTAAATTTGATATAAAAAATGGAAATGTTTCATTAAATGCTACCCAGGAACAATTAGACGATCTTTCCAAAGCTAAAGTATATTAGCGAAACAAGAAATAAGAACTATTTCAGCTCAGTATTTGTTAGAAAAGAATGTTTTGTATTTTTATCAGTAAGTCTGTATCAGTAGGTGATCTAAAAGTTAAAGAACTACAATTAAATTACAAAATGCAATTGAAGTTAAGGAAGCTCGAGGTTAAGGAAAGAGAGAAAGAAAAATAAATGTAATTTGACAAGAGGAGAGAGAGAGAGAGAGAGAGAGAGAGAGAGAGAGAGAGAGAGAGAGAGAGAGAGAGAGGAGAAAAGTAAATGCAAATGCAGTTAGATAAGTAAGAAAACAAATTCAGCTACCAAACAAATACATTCAAATGCAGTTAAATAAAGCAGAAACAAAATGCAATGAGAGAGAGAGAGAGAGAGAGAGAGAGAGAGAGAGAGAGAGAGAGAGAGAGAGAGAGAGAATACAACATGAGAAGGTAGAGAAGGAATATCAATGTAGAATGAACGAAATAGAGCTGGCAAATGAAAGCGCATTCATACTTCAAATCCACATTTAAGTTTTGATCTTGTAAAGACCATTCGATTAACATACGTTTTCAGAGTATGTGAAGTCGACAAATATTGTACGCGTTTTGAAAAAGTTGCTGAAATTATAAAATTAGCCGAGGGAACATTGGACTTAATAATTACAATGTGTACTTACTGTTAAGGTTAGTGGTGACTATGATGCTGTTAAAAAACCTACATTTAGGGTTTATAAATTAGTCTTAGAACGTATAGGCAAATATTCAGAAATTATGAAAAAGAAGCTATACAATCTCATGTTGAATTTGCTCGAGAAAAAGAGCATTTATTTGGTAGATGGTGATTGACCGAGAAAGTTGAAAATGAAAGTCTCAAACATCTTGCATTATTTGAAGAGTTTAAAAACTAGGTCCATGGTGACACTATGACCTATCGTGACGAGCATAACATCGAAATCTTGGAAAATCCTGCTCGGGCAATACCCTTAACTCATACTGTTGATTTTGTAAATAAGACTTCAACTCAACAGTCTTTTGATTAACATAAACGTATTTCAGCCTATTACAAGACCATACACAAACGTAGTCTGCAATAACTTTTAAAAATCAGACTTCAGTAAAGCTTCATTCCAGATTCTTGTCTCTTCCTACTTGACCAGATTGCAAGAAAAAAGGACACGTTATTTCCGATTTCAGAAAAAGTAAAAAATGGGCATCAGAATCAAAACAGACCTATTCTAAATGCTTTTTTTAAAGAGATCATGGTTACGATCATGTATGGAAAGTAATACATTTGTTGCGTCTAATAAAATTCAATATGATTTTCTTATGGAGAATTATTAACCATTTATATCGATATTTTCTATATCAACCTTGGGTGATTCGGCGAATCCCACCCCTAATCCAATTTTAAGGGACACATGAGCTTATCAGTCTATTATTGTCAGGTACTTTGACTTTATCCGAGAAGTATTCTTCTAATAAGAGTTTTTATGTTCAGGGAGTAGAGTGCGGCTTTGTTAATGTTCCTCTCCATTGTGTAAATTGGTCATCAGACTTAGTCTCAGGACCCGTGACAGTTGGACCAGTCTCCATTTTACCCGTATAGGGCATTTATTTATTACCAGGTAACGACCTAAGACAAAATTGGAGTTAATCCACTTGTAACTGAAAGCTTTGTTGGGATTAGATAGTCCATCCAAATTAGAAAATAATTCCCTTATTTATTCGCCGTTTGTACAGTTACCAGACCCATGGCAAAGAAAGCTCTTGATAATGAAGTTGATAAGGACAGTATTCTTTTTGGCAGACACGTGTATTGGTCAGGCATTGATGAGGGCACACTCACTCTTTGTTTGGACCAATTAGAAGGCACTAATAATAGTGATCCACTTTTTTTACTTCCCAGTCTATTTATTCTAATCAGGGTGATAAACGACAATCACCTGTCATTGAACAGGAAAAAGATCAAAAGATCTCCTATTTGTTTCAAAGGGCCATTACTGAAACTGCAGCTTCTGAAGTACCAGTCTGTTATTTCATTACAAATGGAATTCTTGTGAGAAAATTGAGACCCTTTCAGGTATCTGTCGGTGATGAGTGGTCAGTGAAATATCATATTGTAGTTCCAAAACCTTACAGACAGGAAATACTTAGTATGACCTATGAAACTTTTTGGTTGGTCATTTAGGGATTATTAAGACTGATTACAAGAGCATGACTCACTTATATTGGCCAAAAGTCAACAGTGATGTTGCCAAATACTTTCTCTCACCTCCTCGGTAGCAACAGCGTCACAATACTCGGCAGTCAGTCGTTCCGTTATAGTGCGTAATATGAAAATGTAAAATCCATTACTTGCTTGCAAAGAGAGGCAGCGTGCTGGATTTGCTCCGCGGGCCGTAGTTTGCAGGCCCGTTGTAGGGTATTGTAAATTATTTCCTGCATGTTTACCTTGATTGTTTAACATATTTCGCTATAGGTATAGTGGAAAATACAGAATGGTCTATTTATCTTGCCTAATTTGTCCATGCTGTTGTCTTAGATACCCCCCACCCAGTCATGTAATGTGGACTGGTCTGAGTAACATGAGGCTAAATGTATAATTTGCACCTGATGACCTGTAACAATTGTCAACTTGTCTGGTTGTCATGGAGATCTTGGTCCGGCCTTACACAAGAGTTTGCTTCAGAACTTACAGTCTACAATTGAATTGATTTGTTCTTTGTATGCGGTTTCTTAAGTTTCAATAGTATACTCTTTTACATATTTATATATCTTTAGACAAAAGATGAAAGAACAAAAACATGCCATAAAACTGAAAACACCATAAATTATCATAGTAGTTAACAATTGGCATATAACAGAAGGATCAACTATAAAAGTGGAAAATCTCTCATTGAACACTGGTCCATCTTTTGGTGTTTCTCCATCCCTCTATCTATTAACACATGTTTAGTATCGTTAATCCATCTAAACTATATGAGGCATTGCCATGAATCTGTATACGATCATTCAAGCCATTGTCTAATTGATTAGTATTGGCAGTGTTGTTACTGTTACCTCTTTGGAATGGAAAGTCATTTCAAAAGATGTTTTCCTCAAAAGACTTATTACAATAACTATTGGAGCCGGAATACAAAATAGTAGCTTTTTAACATCCAATATGGCAACCATGGCAGCCATCTTGAACACATCACTTCTCAAATGAAAGTAAGTTTGACACATGAATTCACATGGAAGACTCCTTGTGATATCTATTTGGTTTTAAAATAAAATGGTGCCCTTCTGACATTCAGAATAACTGCCACTTTAAAAATAATGTTATTACAAATAATCTTAAATGCAAATATTGTTTGAGACAGATACTTCATTGATATGCATCTTATGATTTCTTAATTGTCCAGTTCTAAATGGTGAAGACCTATCATTACAGCCATAATGAAATTATTGTTATTGCTACTCCTTTTGCATGCCAAGTCATATCAGCATGGGATTTTACCAGAAAACGTGTTATGATGACTAGTTGAACCAAACTATAAATGGTGTCCATCAGACTTACATTGTCGGTATCATAAAAAACATTTTTTAAACATCTTAACATTGTAACATCTCCTCAGCGAAACATCCAGCTTCATCTAGTAAACTCATTATAATATTTAAATTCAATTGAATTAATATAGGGCTTATCTTACACCCAGTGTGGCTAATCTGAAAATTGTTTTATTGCTCATGACACTAAACGGATCGTTGTATCAGCATGGAGTTTTTACCATCAAACTTGTAATTATGTATTGTTGAAACCATGCTGATCTAGCATTTAGTATGAAAACCTTGGCAGCCATGTTGAAAATCTTGTCATCAGTCATACATAATATTTGAACAATTTATTGTCAACTTGGTACCAGTATAAAGAGTTATTGAAAAACAGGTGACCTATATCTGCATTAACTATAAAATTTGTTTTTGAATGAGAGAGAGAGAGAGAGAGAGAGAAAGAGAGAGAGAGAGAGAGAGTGTGTGTGTGTGTGTGTGTGTGTGTGAGAGAGAGAGAGAGAGAGAGAGAGAGAGAGAGAGAGAGAGAGAGAGAGAGTATGAGAGAGAGTGAGAGATCATGTTTAAAAATATCCACCTTACCTTCATGCGCACTACTTATTAAAATGTAAATTTCACATATATTGTGTAATCACAACGTACTGCCAATGTGACTTTATGACGTGTCTAGCGACCAATAAAGGTATTGGCTATCTTTAAAGCATTATCACCTGCTGGATTAGGATTTCCAACGTAGCTTTAAATAAAATCAGTCAAATCGCTACGATGTCTGCAGCGAAGCAGTTTATCGTGACATCTAACACTGGGGCATCATGCGGCAGACATGTAGCATGATGTCCCAGCCATTCACATTATCCTGGCACCAGGCCGACCAAGGAAACTGTAAATCTTAAGAAAGAGTGACAAAGAGTTAGACCATAAGTATATAGCATGGAACTGTGAGAATCGTGGAACCTTCCATTTGAGAGAACTCTCCATATAAAAAAGTCTGTACACATGTGAAAGCACAATCGAGAAAGGTGTAAAACAAGGTTTCATGGAACTCTATGTCTTGACATTTAATGGCGTTGTGATTCATTTCTTCCTTCCATCCACTCAAAACAGGAAATTATAGTTTCTCAGCGTACAAAGCTACTGCAACCACTATACCAAAGCTACAGCTAATAAATAAGCTAATAAATACATGTATGACTTTCAAACTTTAAAACTGAAATTTAGCACCGTCTCAGGCGGAAAATAATAGCTATGTCAGCCACTCTCAGGTAAAATAACAACTTATAAGTCAATACACAGCCTGGAAGACAAACAACACTGAAAAGTATAATAAGGGAGAAAAGGATAATTTATTCGTGGGCTCATAGCCCCCACCCATTCACCCGCTCACTGGTGTTACAAATGAGAGCAAAATAAAACAGCCATAATCGTACTTCAAGTCTTCTTTATCGCAAGATGGTTAAAAATATGCCATAAAATTACATAATATGCTAAAGTTTTCAATACTTTATCGATTGGGCCCACACTTAGAGTTCTCTGTGACTGACCTATCTGGTATCAGCCGTATTTGTTTTCCACATATACCTACAAATTTACGTTCTTGTGGCATGGACGTGGGAGATAACGTTTTCGAACTCCGGCCACGTCATACTAAAGCCTTATGAAAATGGTAGTTAGTATTAGGACTGGTCGGTCTGGTGTCAGGATAATGGGACTAGGTATCAAATGATGCTACATGTCTGCGACATGATGCTCCAATGCTAGACCCTACTGTAGGCCTCTGCACTGCAGACGTCGCAGCTATATGACTGAAGAATGTTTAACGCATTAACCACTAGGGCCGAGTTTAAGGGGCATGAGGTAGTAGCCTACTTCCAAGGTCTGTAGCGTCTAGGTCATGCATGATACACTAAAGTGGATGGTTCTATAGAAATGTAGACAGATTTAGCTCAACAAAGATACCAAATAATCTGGACATTTAACTTGAAATACAAAATACAGAGTGAAAAACATAATTTGTTGGATCCGTTTCGTTTGTACCCAAAACTCGCCCATGGTTGGAATCCGATTTTGTGTCAAAAGTTTAGACTTTATGGCCTCTGGACTAAGGCACATCGGTCTGAAGTGCACACAGACAGGTGAACCTGCGTAAAAAGTAAGATAATGTGGACATTTTGAATAAAGAGTCTTCTGCATGCAAGAAGTATATATATATATATATATATATATATATATATATATATATATATATATATATATATATATATATCCGCTTTTGCCTTTGTTCTATAATGCGTGTGACTCGTTAATATCTTAATTAATTGATTTAAAAGCAATTTGCAGATGTTAAGTTTTTTTAAACGTCAACGTGACACAAATTTAAATAAATGGCAGTACATAACAACTTTCAGTTATTATATTAAAATCTGAGGCCTAGTAAAGACAAACAAGTTATTGAATTGGTTTCATCTTATCATAAAGTTAAAATATTGGTTTTAAAAAAACTTGACAAGATAAAAATTGTATTAAAAAATAAGTAAATTTAATTTGTTTTAAATATTTTATGTCTTGGTCAATTTTGCAATTATAGATATGAGTATGATTTGGGCGAATATAAAATTTAAAGTACTGGTTGGTGTTTTGTCAGATTGACACCAGTTACAAGTAATTTATAAATTTTGATAATTGTAACAAAAGCAACACTAATGGAGCATGATACAGGATTCCACTTTTTCTAATTTCATTTTCTGAAACCCTAAACAAAGAAGGTTATAAAAAGACACAAATAAACAACACGTATACATACATTTTCTTTTTGTATGTAATTATATACTCAGATTTGATACACAATTCAAACATAAGCATTCAATGAGTATAATATCGTATTCAAAATTTTCATAACTATAACAAATCGGTTCACGAATCTTGTCACGAGCTTGAAAATAAACGAGACATTATCTAGTTGGGAAAAGTGATCGCTAATTTTCAAATAATCACTACAGTGTTGCCATTTGAATAACGCAGATACATTCCTTCGATCTTTGATAATTATTGTAACGATATAATGGAACGACTGGAATGTTCCAAATTTAGTTATCAATATATTCCAGTATGCAAAGGCATTCTTTGAATCTGACAAAGACATGATTATACATACATCAACACCCAATGACTGAACCGGCATAATTTTAAAATTCAAAATACAAAGACAAACAGTTTAACGATGAGCGCTTCTTATGCTGCAGACATGTAGCATGATGACCCACCCAGTCACATTATCCTGAAACCAGGCCGACCAGTCCTAACACTAACCGCTTAATGCTGAGCGCCAAGCGAGGCAGCTGTTAGTACCATTTGTGCAAGTCCGGCAGGGATCAAACCCATGACCCCAAGCTTCCAATGCGGACACTCTAACCACTACACCACCAGAGCGATGATCCGTAGAACTGAGTCTGTATTTTAAAGTTACATCATTACAAACATTTAACGAGGTCATCAATCACCGAACTTATTGATTTCACGTTATGATGCTGTTATAGAAGTGTGAATATTCATCGACCAACCTTCGTAACAGCACATACACAAACAAGGCATACAAACATATCTATCCATCCATCAGACCATTCACCCATCCTTCCATCCACCCACCCACATACATACATACATACATACATACATACATACATACATACATACATACATACATACATACATACATACATACATACATACATACATACATACATACATACATACACTGGCTATCAATTCAATACAGAATCAAACACAAAATTTGTTCTCTGTGCTATATTTCAATGACAGACTCCAGTCCAACATACCTATCCAGTCTCACCCATGTGTATACACCAGCTAGATCACTGCGCTCTTCTTCTGATAATCGTATACTCATGGCTCCCAAGGTGAAAACAAAGTCATATGGACAACGTTCGTTTGCATACCAGGGCCCGGCGACGTGGAACGAATTGCTCATTGAAATTAGACACAAAGACACAGTGGTCCCTTTTAAGAGCGCTCTCAAGACTCACCTATTTCGACTTCAGGGACAAACTTAGCGACCTAATCGTGTTTTGTATCTTATATATTTTCAGCATGTTTTTATCTTTTCCAATTTCATTGTTTTAGTCATTTGTTGTTCTGTAGTGTAGTCATATCATTATTGATGGTGTAAAGCGCTTAGAGCTTTGAAAGATTAGGCGCTATACAAAGTCCTCATTATTATTATTATTATTATTATTATTATTATTATTATTATTATTATTATTATTATTATTATTAATATTTAGTAAAACTATTTACTTTTTTCATTTTAACGTAAAACTCCTGTAGTCACACTATGGCCGTTGCAACTCTGTTCATTTCACACTCGCAGATTGAAACAGGATTCAAAGTTTGCTGTGTAAATACAAGAAACACTTATCCTTCATTACTAACACACGACACATATTAAATTGTCAACTTTATCCATATTTATATCTAGAAGTTGAAAAATTAACACAGACGTTCGCTTTAAAAAATACAAAATCGGGAATGGACTTTAAACTTAACTAAATGATAGCTACTCGAATTACCCGTGTTTATATTACCTAAAAACAAAAATGTACCTGTGTTTACATGTATACGTCCGCTGTAGTGCAATGATCACTAAGTTCTACCTTAAACATATATCTGTTTTATCTCCTACATACACCTTGCTGACCGAGCCATATACCAGTTACTCCAACGAACACGATGTTTAGATTCTGGCTTACCTCCCTTACATAGCGAGAACACGGTATCACTAGAAACGATTCCCTACGAAGTAGATTTCGTTTAAAGGCGCTGATTATTGTAAGTTCGAAAGGGATTTTAGTCACGTGTATTCAGCTTATCGTGTGATTTTAAAAATCGATGCTCAGCGAGGTTCTGGTAAAGGTAAGTTC
The DNA here is from genome assembly GCA_030141615.1 of Unio pictorum. Taxonomy (NCBI): domain Eukaryota; kingdom Metazoa; phylum Mollusca; class Bivalvia; order Unionida; family Unionidae; genus Unio; species Unio pictorum. The sequence goes on along the minus strand of JARLTB010000107.1, from coordinate 1,555,141 downwards.
GATTTATTGTAAACAATTGGTGTTGTTGAATTCTCTTTCTCTGTTCATTTTTCATATAGAACTTCACCTATCTTTTGAAGTCAGATTTATGCAAGGAACTAAGCCGAAATATTCATTTAAATATGCTGACATAAATACATAAGTCATGTTAAGACGCAAAATTATTCGACTTATATGGTGATATATGGTGACTGATTATCCCTAACTACATGTTACTTATCTCCTTAAAAAGAGACGACTTATTCATTCAAATTTGTTGACATGATTTTAAAAAGGTCGTCTTACGACAAGAATTATGTCAACTTAATTTAAACTCTAAGTAGATATATCCATTTTTTAGTGTTGCCCTCCTAAGAGGGTACATTATCCAAACGCCTTGGCAATGCCCATTTCTGCTTATCATAGTTGCATATTTCTGCTGCTTATCATTTTAATAAAATAATTTTCTTATACATTCGAATTTTGACATGATTACAAAATAAGTCGTTTACAGACGCGAAATAAGTTAACTAATCTATACGTTAAGGCGAAATAAGGACTTTTTCTATACTTTATGTCGATTAAGAGTTAACTAATCTATACGTTAAGGCGACATAAAGACTTTTTTTATACTTTATGTCGATTCAGAGTTAATTAATCTATACGTTAAGGCGACATAAGGAATTTTTCTATACTTTATGTCGCCTTCAGATTTTGAACCGTCATCTTATTGTTCTCCTGAAGATGGCTTAATTGCAATTAGATCGTACTGGCTCAAAACTACTTTCGCACTTCCAGAGACTTTTTCAAAACCGTTATTTCGTTATACAAATTATAACGAAACTCTCCTTGAGTAACATGCGTCCTTATAGAGATTTTGACTAGTCCTAGCTGCATTGCGTAAGTATTATGTGCCAAAAGCATCACGTAATCCGTCAGGGAATGCAGAGGCTCTCTCAGCGTCAAGGTTCTTTTGTATAGATTTTGTTTTAAACCGAGTTTCTCAAAACACTATATCTCTTCTTTTCTATTTTATGGATCTGACCTAAAAACAAACCATGTAATTTTCAATACCTGATTGGATAATGTGAGGTTTTCACTGATTACTATATTGTACATTTTTGATAATAATGCAAATTGGTAGTTCGTATTTTGTTTCATGTTTTCTTTCTTTTCTGTTTACTTTTTTGTTCATTTTGTAACCAAAACAACAACTCTGTAAACGTAAACCCCGTAAACTCCGTAAACAACGGCCATCGTGACAAGTAAAAATATCTAACATCATTAGTTTTATTCGTTGGTTTATAGGTGTTTCAGTCATTACCGATGTTGTTAGAGCTTTGGAGAAAATACAAATCGGCTGCTTGTACGGCTTCAACATCAAGTCTACTGCAACATGGTCTCAAAGGTCACTTGAAGTTAAAAGACAAAGAGATTCAACATCGAATTATTTACACACAAATAGCTATATATTTTTCATACGTATACTTTAAGTTTTGATTATGCCGATTCAGTAAACAGATGTGAAGCAAAGTGTAATAATACATATTGGTAAGATCGATTTTACTATACCGCATAGATGGCATCTGCTACTTCTGCTGCAAAAATCCAGTATTATTCTTCCAGAGAAAGATAATTTCAAGTCAGTTTTGGCTTATTTCCGATTGTCTCGCAAGAAATGTGTCCTGCGGCAGTGGTAACATCTTTATCTTCTTCTCAATCATTACCATCGTTTGCCTAGCCCGCACCATCTTAAAGGTTAAAATGTATGCCGAGACAAACGATGAAACTGAGTGGAAACGATTATGTAAATACGTTAGAAAATCGAATTAGCCCAACCGTGATAAGAGACAGTTATTTTTATACTGCAAACGGGTATTTGTAAAGAGACTACATGTGGAGTACCTGAAACGCAAAACCTTTAAGACGTATTGGAACCTGAGTATACTTGGAAAGTACACATTCATGTCGCTAGTAGAACTTCAGTATTTCGAGGACCAGGTGGAAAACATTCATGTATCGGTATGATGATATTGCAACTATCTTGGAAACTCTCGGATTCAGTTATTATTGCGAGAAGGATTTCATATTCGGGGTAACAATTCAATGTGGAGAGAGATGTTTAAGCTTTCAGACATTGCATTCCTGATGGATACAAAATAATTCATTGCTGTACTTGCAGCGTACACGTGTCAGCCTTCCGGTAGCGAACAACATCGCACGGACCTATCGCATCACTTGTGCGTATCTTGTTTAAACTAATTACCAGGTATCCACATTGTCCAGCAAAGAAAGTTCATATTCAATGATCTGATAATGTTCTCGAGAAAGTATTAAAGGATGGTCAGAACAAAGAGAAAGGTAGAGTGTAGTTTTCGTCTTCCAGATTTGGAATATTCTTGAGAGACAGAAATTTGTATGCCTACTTACGGTGTAGTTGATCTGGCTGGCAACAAAAGTGTAAACAAGTATCTATGTTTTGTCACCATCTCAAAGGTAATAAGACGTCGGAAAGAGGTAAATAAATCGTGAATGGCTCTCCTATCCTTTCCGATTTTGCAGAATGGACTTCAGCATTGAAGATTAAATCCTGCTCTACGGCAACTAACATCGATATGCTTCAATGATGGCTCACAAGTTCTCTGAACACGATAGCGGTGCATTTTCAAATGTTATTCAAATAAGAAAAAACAATTCCAACTCGTCTACATAAAAGGAAGAACAGAACAGTTAAAAGAACAATTGAGGTTGTTTATGTTTTTAGAATGCTTCTAATATAGCCCGTAAAGCGTTTAGGACAACTTAATGGCCAGATGATAGTTTCCACACTTTTCAACCTCGAAGCTAATCATCACATTGTACTCATGCATTTACCTGAAGTTTGATACTACTTCCCAAACGGTATGCACGCCAATCGTACGAGAAGCCTTCTAAGCCTGACAGCAAACACGCGCTTTGACCTCTTTCGACTTTTTAGAAGAAACTTTTAAATACTTCAGATCCAATAATAACAGTTTGTTGCGCATATGTTCAGCACTTGTATTTGAGTCACCATTGAAGAATGTTTGTTCAACAAATGGTTCAAAAAGATCTGAATGGATGACCCATCACTAAGACCTAAACCAGAGCCGGATTGATCTACTTGTGAGTAAGAGGCGAAGTACAGAGTTTCTGTTGTAGTGACACGAACCACGAATGGGGATATAACAATTCCTGAAACATATCAGGTTTTCTCCTTGCTGCCACTGCCTTCCCTTATTGGGCTGTGTTTATTATTGATGTGGTTACTCAAAGAAGAGAGAATTCATAGTTCATCTCTGGAGAAACGAGAACCTAATTATATAAACTTTGTATAAATTCAATAGAGATGCTAAAACAATTAAATCATTTACCCTACAGTTTCTGCCTACAATGTAGCTCAGATACCTACAATTCCATGGAAGGAAAAAGTTACAGGAATACAAAACTAAACATTAAACATTAGAAACCATTCACTGCCTTTCTTTCTAATTGTATGCAGCTTAACGTCCTTTCATTCTGATACTGCTGTCAAACTGATTCCTGCAATGTATGCACACGTGCAGTCACATTACTTGCAGCTGGTCTCAAAGTGTTGAGATGGTTCACTTTGACAACAATCCAATTAGCGATACGGCATCACTTAATACCTCATCAAGCTAAACCTGTTTTGTTTGTAAAACATAAAGCAGATTTGTATCCAGTGGCTGATGCAAGAATCAATAGTCAGACCGAGACCTAAGTCATCGTGGAAGCTAGTTGTAGTGGACCTTTAATAAGCGTCCTTATTTGTTCACTTTTCAAATTGGATCATAATGCCAGATTTTAAAACAAATCGCATCAGATCAAAATGCAGAGACATGGTGGTGCTCCAAGTTCACGGTTCATGCTCTAAACGAATAAAAAGCCCCAAACGTTAAGAGACAAAAGACCATCTGGAAAATGAAGAGACACTGCTGCAATAACACACACGTTCTGATCTAAGTCATCGCGCTCATTCACCGTTATTCTCATAACTTCTCCGATCATGATGATGCCTGCCAAATATGATGTAAAACTAGTGTTACCTAGTTTGATGACAAAATGGAAAACCCATTCCTAACGGACCTTCGTCATCTTCTACTACAACCAACACACATCATCCGTTCTGTATTGCAATTTGTCTCCCTTAACTGTCAGCAGGTCGGATCATCCTGAGTCTAAAAGCCGCTGGTGTTTTCAACGGATTAAATTATTGTCAGTTATTGTTTGTACAAATTTAGCAAACTATGTAACTTGCTTGCATGCGTTATAATAATGATAATATTCATATAAAACTGAGACAATGTCCGTTTTTGAATATTATTCGTAACATTCGTGCCAAATACCTGTTTTGTAGTTTGTATTATTTCTTTTAGAAATGTAATCATCATAGAAATTTATACCAACAATTTTTTAAATTAAATTTTTCTATTAGCCTCTACGTTAATTATTCTAATACTCCAATGTTTTTAATTATTATATGTATCTATCGTTTTTGTAAAACATTGACGTATGTATTAATGTTGTTAGCCGTATTTCCATGTTATGCTCTTAATGTCTAATTAAGTCAGTCAACTACCACAGCTTTGCTTTCCTAATGTCTTGTTCATGCAACCATTGTGTAAATGTTATATAATAAAGTTAATTACCCAAGTCTGCTCGCGTTTTCATTGTGCTAAAGCCACTGACCATATCAATTAAAGTTTAGGATAAAATGGCGTGCTCCAAGCATATTTACTAAACGTATTAATACTATTTCGTAAATAGTTATATCCTTATTTCAGTTCACTATATATTCGTATTTGTTGTTACACGGTGGTGAGTAAAGTTTCTGCTGACTGGTTTATGCAACTCTTCTCTTAGTGGTGTGTTCCACTTTGACTCAATCAACGCTTGTTTTTGTGTGTGTGTTTGTCTAACCTATGCCTATGTCTAGCGCTAATAATATACCAAATAAGGAATTGTTGCAGTGTCTCTGGACTCAGTATTTAATGACATGTACATTTAACTTTTAAATATATTTGTTATCATGCCGATCTTTGTTAACAGGATTTTATTGTAACATGAAGCATACACAAACCATCACGATGAATGAAAAGGGATCCATTTCCTAATTAATTCCGAGGTCAAAAATATCTGGACAAAGGAATTTACAATCATTTATTAACAGATTTCCATTGTCACGGGTTCTGTAAAATACAGTGTCCATAATTTCTAACATATTTACATAGCAACAGGATCTTTAAAATTCAGTGTCAGTCATTTCTAACAGATTTACATTGCATGTTCTGTACAAAGGTAGTGTCAGTAATTTCTAACAGATTTCCATGGCAACGGGATCTTGCAAAAGACGGTATAAGTCTTTTCTAGCATATTTCACAGAGAAAAAAAATAAGTAAAAAGACAATGTCAGTTCACAGATGACATGATTGAATTGTGCACGTGCATCATAATTACGTGCTTTCATTTTTCCTTCACAGTATTTTTTTCTGGGACAATATACAATTTGCAGAATATGTACTGTCGTTCAATTTATAACATTAATTACATTCATCTGTCTCGTATTGTATTTACCGTCCTGTACCTATCTCTTTTGATATTTTTGGTCTTCTTGTAACAACAAATGACAGATTATCTCCAGAAAATCATGGCATGTTTTAATTATATTATTTCAAGTTGACATTTAGGTTCATAACGCCGATATCCGGCATTACGAGCATTCAGTAATTTGATTTGTTTGTCTCTTCAATTTGGATAAGTATTACTTTATTCACCTTTACGGCTATTTTTCTCTAAAATGTATTCTTAGATTTCCTACCTGTTTGTAAGTATTTTTGTTTCATTATATCCTTGTGTTTCTTATACTAGTGACCATTTACAGCTTATTTTCTATAGCAGTATATTTTATAATATCAATTGCGTCATCATATAAAATAACGTTACATTATAATAACAATCATATGTTTTCGAGTTTAATCTTATGATCCATCAATATGTATGATGGATCATACAGCTATGATATCTTTCAGCGGTTATTTTTACAGCTATTGTATGAAAAAAAAAATATTCAAAAAAACTAAAAGGATTACTGTTGTTTCCTTGTATATATTAATATATCATTGTTTGTCAACATTACTACATAAATGATTGTCTGCACTATAAGGTTTGTCTCAGTAAAATAATATGTTGTAGGGTTTAACGCCATTTCTCACGATGGGCTATACATGACGGCCAGTATTATTGGTGGAGGAAAAACCCAGGAAAACCTCCGGAAAGAACCGCCGACGCGAGAGAATCTACTGGCAAGCTTTCTTACATAACTACATTAGCCGAATCTTAGACTCGAACATACGAAGACAGAGGTGAGACGGTAGTGATCCGTTACGTAAAGCGTTTTAGACCAATCGGCCACTCGGGGTCGCTAAAATAATATCTTGTGTTTTAGATAATATATTTGACGCATTAATGTACACGGAATAATATATACAGACGAACTTCACTGCTAAAGTAGTACAAGTTGGGAAGAAGAAATAAAAACTTAAACTAATTTATTTTAAAACCACCAATATAAGCCATGCTCAAAAGAAACAATGCATTTTTCATTTAAAGATAATTTCATTTTATGAGTATTTGTTCTAACATATTGATATAACCCATCCAAAAAAATATTAAGTAGAAAACACGAACACTGTAACAAGCGTCTCTTTATTTTGTAATGATAATACTAACAACCAGTGTCACAGAGTATAGGATTCAAACATGATTTAGAATCCCACAAAGGAGTGGGGATGGGCTACAATATCTTTTATATTAAATAAAAAGGTAGTTTTCATTTCTAGTCAAAGATAAAATTTAACGGTACAAATATATTTTAGTGGACCGATTTTTCAAACGATAATGAAACAGTTCTTGAAGTTTATCTTCTAAATCTATTCAGCTGGACACATGACGTTTGAAGCATACTTTTCTAAAGCTATTCAGCTGGTATAACGACGTTCGAAGCATACTTTTCGTTGCTGTTATCATTCTGATCTTCAGAGAAAATTACTTCTGGCGCTTGTAAATTAAACTTCCGGAATTCTCCAATGTAAGTGGCTAGGAATACAACAGTTATTATTCCTGCGGCCCATTCTCCTGCAGCAGATACTACATGCTCTTCATTGCCCTTAATGATAAATAAATATATATATATATATATATATATATATATATATATATATATATATATATATATATATATATATATATATATATATATATATATATAGATAGATAGAAATTTAATCATGGAAAGCAGGAAAACACGGTTTTGTAATAAATATCTATCTAACTAGCTGAATCATCTGTTTTCATCAGCACACGCACCTTTACATCAATACCCAAACCAATGTATCAATACACATCTACTTTAATCAATACACACCTTTTTCTCAATACACGTACCTTCACGAACGTTATCAACAAAGTATGCATATAGCAATACGTAACACAACATTACAGTAGATCTTGGGAAAACCACATATAAAACCTTGGTCGATATTGTTGGATACACGCAATGAATAAACAATGGTGAAAAGAATAATAAAATGAAACATTTATCATCCAATGCAATGAAACGACCGATGTACCAGGCGGTTTTATCAAGGTATATATATATATATATATATATATATATATATATATATATATATATATATATATATATATATATATATATATATATATATATATATATATATATATATATGTATATATATATATATATATATATATATATATATATATATATATATATATATATATATATATATATATATATATATATATATATATATATATAGAGAGAGAGAGAGAGAGAGAGAGAGAGAGAGAGATTCATTCTCCTGGAACTAGTATTAGAATACTTTCGCTCCCTAGGTATTCAAGGACTTTATGTTTTTATGTTAAGGAAATTGTTGACTATAAAATATTTCTAAATAATCTAATTAAGTTCTTTCACTTGTTTTCTATGTGCCCTTCATTTTTCTGAGCGTTTGCTTGAATCCCTGGAGTAATTGTTTAAGAGTAAAATTCAGGATGACTTCAGAAATGAATTGATAGGTAGACGAAGACATTATATTTTAAAGGAAGGCGTAGACTGCCACCATAAGCATCCATTTATTTTATTTTTTATTGATTGGGAGTAATTCGATCACAAGAGTAACCGTCAACAAAGGGAGATAATCCCAAATATTTAAAGAGTATGACATATTGTCCTTTATGTTTGTACAGCGCTTTTCAAAACTCTGACACTTGTCAAAATTTTTGAAAAACGGGTCAGGATAATGTCCCCATCACTATTCGTTCTGAATTGTTCAAAACAGTCGAAGCAACCGTTTTACAAACCGATAATAGCTTTAGTTCTGCGTAAGGAGGAGTGTGGGTAAGTTGAAAATGAACAATTGGCAGACTCTCCAGTGTACTAAACTGCAGCCGCTGAGAGTGAGCCAGAACAAAGCGATAATTGCCAACTTCATTATTATTACATTGAACCATCATGATTCTATGAAGGATACAGAGTACAAGAGAAATAAGGTCTCCTACACAAAGCAGGACACGGAATACTAGAATCTTCCAATCACTTCCAGGTATGTCCATCATTCTAAATGACATCGCTGCCTGAATGAGAGTGTAAATCCCTCCAAAACCAAAAGCAAAAACTGCACCTATCGCGTGGACAATTAGGACGTTTGTTTCCTGCAAAAAGAAAACAAATATTTATTCTTAGACATATAATCAATTATATAATATGCCGTTTGTTTGATATACTAGCGTATATTCCTGGATACAGTATATAGGCTACTGCATTTGTATGGGAAAATATCAACAAGTTGTTGGATGGAAATACTGCACGACCATAGGAGTCCAGTGTATCTATCCGACAAAACAAGTTCATATTTTCTCATACCAATGCAGAAACCATTTATTATGTGCTCATTGTCCTAGTCTACTAAACGCTTAATTATATAAATAAAATGCACTACAATAATAAAAGCAACTGAATGTACCTTTATTCCAAACTACATACACAAGCGTAGAATCATCATTACACAACAACATCATCATTAATACGCACATAACTCCTTCTATATACATTTGAACTTAGTCGGGCGCAAGATGTAACTTTCGAAACAAAATGGCGTTTTGGTGTACTTCAAATTGAAATTTCGAGTCATATTGTGAATGAATGCGTATTGCAACAACTTTTGTATTTGATCTGAAATGAATAGATATTGGTATTTTTGTCATTATTACGAAATTTTGTGAATACGGACTAGATTTAACAGTGTCAATTCTACATGAAGTACATCAGATTGAAGCAACAAAGGGGAAGGTTGTTGACATCTGCAAGCGTGTTTCTGTTTTGTCATTGAATGTTTGAAATCATAATGTAGGAAAATTATGCTAACTTTTAATTGCAATTATCAAGAATTATGCTAACTTTTAATTGCAATTATCAAGATTTTTATATTCATTTTGAGTGCAGTAAGGAGGATGCCATTGCACTTGGAATATAGTCGAAATTTGAGTACAATTTCTAAATGTGTAATCAAGCCCGATAACCCATAAGTAAGAAAGATCATATTTCGAAGAAATTCAGGATTTAGAACTGTATATTTTTTGCAATTCTTATTACCAGATATAGAAGCCAGTTTGTGTCTTGTCATTTGCATGTTATTGAAATCTGGTGTCTATCGCCCACCTAAATCCGAAACATTGTATCAAAACGTTAACGCGGAAGGTAGCAAAAGCAGCAGGTATTTGGCTGTCCACGAAACATCTGCTTTATTTCATTCAGAAAAAAATTTAATCAACCAAAACGTAAACCGCCTGCTACGTGAGTGTATATGATTTTTCTACAAATCAAACGTGCTGGATGTGTGTATGTATGAGACTAAGTGTACTATCACCCTATGTCAAAGTCACAACGTAATCGTGAACATATAGAAGCCTTTTTGAAAAAGCGCATCGAGAACGTGAGGAACGACCACGCTCACGAAGGGAGTCTACAGCATAATCAAACTCTGAAGCCAATGTTTTCATTTAAGATTTCTGGTTCATCCTCATGATTTGCTATGCATAAATACTACAAAATTTGAAACCGAAAAAGGACAGAAGACATAAACAAATTTATTTTATTTTAAATGCATGACCTGCATGAATGTTTTGACACGTCTCGCATTAAAAACTGCAATTAACATAAATTTTTCAAGCAACGAAATGATTTATTGGTAAAACTCACAGCATGTAACCACCAATCAGCTGTCAATATTTTTGAAATAATTGATAGTATTTAAAAAAAGAGTTGCTTGACCAAAAAAAAAAACAAACAGAAAGACAATGGCTGACAAAGTGGTTTGTAATCAGAGGGTTATTGGTGGTAGGGAGGGAGGAAGAGTTGATGAGTTTAAGGTTTCCTTGAGAATAAGCTTATACATTAGCTTCTCACACTTTAAATCATATCGAACCTGAAAACGACTCGGCAATGTTCATTCTTATCTGGTTATTTCTGATAAAATTACGATTTCTGTAATTGATATATATAATACCAGGGTTGCAAGTTTCTCTTTAATTCTAAATTCAAAAAATTGACAACCTGTGAGACATTGTCAATAAATTGTAATTTTTTTGTGGGTGGATTCATCAAAATCAACATGAGAGAAGTTCAGAACAGTGTTTAAATATATTTATAAACCAAAACATTTAATGTTCCAAAAAAAGCAATACAATAAAGTTATTCATAAACCTCAATATTAGATAGAAACACTGAGGCTTTTGATGCCACCAGGACCATTGCAAGATTGCATACATCTGCAGATGAAAAGATCAATCAAAATGAAAATCCAATTTTAATACTCCGTTTCGAATTGTAAGTATTCGACTGTTCTCCCTTGTGTAATCAATGGTATATAATGTTGGCGGTCGAATCGCAATAATGGTTTAAAGCGCGTCGAACATAATTTGCTGTTTAATTTGGCACTTCATACAACATAGCTCAAACACACAATCTCTCTCTCTCTCTCTCTCTCTCTCTCTCTCTCTCTCTCTCTCTCTCTCTCTCTCTCGTACGCACTCGCGCGCCCATACACAGACACAACAGCAAAAACAGCAGGGAAAGTCTTACATTCTTAATTAATCTTTGTTATCCCCATGTAGTCTTCCATTCTTTGGCGAAGCTCCTAGATGGTATGAGCTTGGTTTCACTCTGTACCAGCATGACATAAGCTGAGCTAAGTGTTACTTGCACTACAGTAATTTCGTAAATATCGCTCTTTGACTAAATTATTACGTAAACGTTATGACAGAAACGTCCAAATAGTATTCAAGTTATACCACTATTCGTTTTGCGGCTATATTTTACAACTATGCGAGATAGCTGCACCATCATCGTCGCAAATAAAATTATGAACAAATTGTATACCCACATCACTATCTTACAATATATTGAAACAATAAACTTTTTTTTATTAGTAACGATGACGAGGAAGTTGGTCCCAACATGGTGTTGACACTTAAATATTTCCATCGGAGATCAGTCATACAGGGACTGAAGGATGTGTAGAGATTTCAGCAAAACTATCGATTACCGGCAACCTACCTGAAAGTTGGCTACCATACTAAGTTCAAGGCACGCTGATAATCCCAGGATGAAACAACCTTTGTTCAGTCTAAGCAACATTGTACGCGATGATTTGCCTCTATAGAACTTTTCTATTTGCTTGTAGCGGATATACACAACAATGGAATCTGTGAAATGGAAAGAATTCGCTAAATGCACGCAGGTTCCAAACGACACATTCAAAGAATGTCTTGATTAGTATGCAATACACCTGTCAGGTATTTTTTATATGAATATTTGGTTGCCATTATGTCTTAACGATGATTACATTAAAATATAAAAAGAAATATATTATTATATATTTGTCTCTATTTGCTGAGACTAACGACAGTAGAAACAGGGCATTCATAACGTTCATGCATAGTTCGTTTTTCTAATTAGATCAAATAAATAACTGTATTGAAAGTCACGTCCTATTCACGGCCGACTAAGACGGAGGGGCAACCTAGGATATAGCACCGGGGCTGTTTGAACAAGAAATATGAAAAGCCCGGGTGTATCTTACCCATGGTCCCGTGATTTCTCTCTACGGCACTGGTCCTATTGCGAAGGGGGGGGGGAGAGGCATTTATATTTTTTCTGCTTATAACAGTATAAATTGTATGGTGAAAATAATTAGTTATCTACCAGTTATAACAAAGGGGTCAATTACAGGGTCGGCAATGGCAGATGGGCATATGTGCAATCATAATTGCTACTAATGTTATTGCCCTTCACTTTTAATTGTTTGAATTGTAATAAATCAGGGGAGATAACAACCCTTATTGAACAGGCCTATAGTCGCCTATGACCATCTCAAACTAAGGATGAGAGTGAGGTGGGGATACTCTGAAAAAAATGTATGTATGTATGTATGTATGTATGCGTGTGTGTGTGTGTGTGTGTGTGTGTGTGTGTGTAAATTATGAATGATTTTAGGATTTAACTTGAAATGAATTGCATGTAATAATTTGTATAATTCATAATGGTCTATTATAAATATCTACTATTGTAACTATGGAAACGTGTATTTAACTCCTATCAGTGATTCAAGATATGTAAATGTGTAATATAAAATTTCAATCAAATGGATGATAAATACGATATAAATTCACAATTTTGGGTTAAATGCAATACTTACACAGCAAAGCACCTATATTTAACAATTGTCCAAAAGCGCAGCTTTCAGGTGTATATGTCCCTGTGTCGCTATGAAAGAAGACGAACAATGACTATACACGTGAAATAAACTGTATATATTACAAAGGAGACACCAGATCGATTATACATAGTGCAAAGGAGACACCAAACACCAAGCTGGCAGAAAGAAAAACTTCCGTGCATTTTAACATAAACTGTGCTTAATATTTTTCAACGGTACATAAATTCTGAAATCAAACATCCAACAATTAACAATCATTGAGTCGCGTACAACCTTAAAAAAATTGTTTGCCGATAAACATGAAAATTGCCATAAAGGGTCTTGGATAAGTTCGTAGTACAATAAGCCAAGAATCCACGTGGACAGAACTGAAATGGCAGTTATTCATAAAGGCGAGCGCTTAGATCACTTGGAAACCTTCGGCCCCGTTCGTTCAAATAGCCGAGTGGTCTAAAGCGTTCACATTTACTAGTTACTGACATATCACGTCTGTCCGCGTAGGTTCGATTATCGCACTCGTGCAAAGTGGGTACATAAGAAAGAAGGCCTTTGGATAACTTCTATTGGGTCGGTGGTTCTTCTTAGGTTTTTTCGCCATGTATAAATATTCCCATTCTGATAAAACGATTGTAGACCCATACAAACAACAGCAACAACAACTGAAACTAATATATATATATATATATATATATATATATATATATATATATATATATATATATATATATATATATATATATATATATATATATATATAGATAGATAGATAGATAGATAGATAGATAGATAGATAAATGAAAAGATAAACAGACAGACATACAGATAGATAGATAGATAGATAGATAGATAGATAGATAGATAGATAGATAGATAGATAGATAGATAGATAGATAGAAAGATAGATAGATAGATAACATTGTTGCAGTCGGATAAGATAATATTTGCAAATTGCGGAGAAAATTTCCTCAGTCCTCTCGTAACCTTATATAGGGGAATCGAGGCTCTACATGTCAATATTTAATGGCAATTCCATATCTGCAATAGTAATAATAATAATAATAATAATAATAATAATAATAATAATGATAATAATAATAATAATAAAAATCTTTATATAATGTAACATAGACCACCTGCTGAAATTACATAAATTGGTAAGAAAAGGTAAAATACGTAACGTACAATTTCTGGAATTAACACACTATCTAATGGCATAGATTTTCTAATCACCCTCGACTTGATTAATCAGACATTGTCAAATTCGGTATGATAACAGCAGTTTCCTTACTTTATTTACCCTAAAAGTACAGTGTTATTTCAATGTCAGTTGTAGGTTATATATTTGTATTTGGAATCTTAAATCATTCATTTTTAGTAGTTTGAACTAGTACCTAAGAAGTATACCATATCTTATTAAATTAATTACTGCCTTACTCATTAATGATTTTGGGTGTGTTTTGTAAAGCTTATAACATACACAAATATGCATGTCATTTGCTTTGCCAAGAAGCAAATAAAGTCTGGTCGTAGTTGAAAATTAATATCAATATATTTTTGGAATAATATATTTGTAGACAGTTTGATTGTTTGTTTTTGTATGATTAAAATTTTTAACGTAGCTTTTAACAATTGTTCAGTCATATCGCTGTGATGTCTGCAGTGAGGAAGTTTATAGTGATGTCTAGCAATGGGACATCATGCCGCTGACATGTAGCATGATGTCCCACCCAGTTACATTATCCTGACACCAGGCCGACCAATCCTAACACTAACTTCTTAATGCTGAGCGCCAAGCGAGGCAGCTGTTAGTACCATATTTGTAAGTCTTTGGTATGACGCGGCGGTATCTCTAACCACTAGGCTACCTGAGCGGTTTTTGTAGACAGTTTACCAAAACGATTAAATCTAGTTTCTTAACAATAAAGTGTTTTTCCTGTTTGTGTTGCTATTTATGTTACACATATATCATGGGTTTTAATAAAGAGAATGCACAACCAATATATTTATATTAAGATAACGTCTCTATCAGGCAATCACCAAATACCAACTTTTATATCCTTTAAAATATCTCTCTTTTGAAAAAGAGTAAAATTTTAGTGATTTTTCCAGGTTAATCGTTAATTTCATGATGGTTCGGTATTCATTAAATTGATGTAAAATTCTTCGAAGTTGAATAACAGTCTCGGCAAAGGCAATCAGGTTATCCACGGACAACAGGGAAAATTAATTACCAAACTCTATTTTTGCACTGTTATTTCGGTCAGAAATGTGTCTCAATGTGTCTAGTAGTAGTAGTAGTAGTCACGACAACGACACAAACACATAGGCTGGTATTTTGGCATCGGTTTCTAAAGAGATAGTGATTGTTCAATGTTCAGTTTTAATAACAGCAAAATTTTAGTCGTACAGCATTATCGAAAAATGTATATTATTAAGTTTTTTAACCTCTCAAATCAGAAATATAGAAATAGATTGATTCACGTGTCAAAACTGTGAGACAG
The DNA here is from genome assembly GCA_030141615.1 of Unio pictorum. Taxonomy (NCBI): domain Eukaryota; kingdom Metazoa; phylum Mollusca; class Bivalvia; order Unionida; family Unionidae; genus Unio; species Unio pictorum. The sequence goes on along the minus strand of JARLTB010000107.1, from coordinate 1,539,822 downwards.
ATATAACATTGATAACGTTAAATTGAATAACGCGAGTATTTTAAGTGGTAAAACATCAATTTAGTCAAAGGTACAAGACAATGGAACGAAACCTTTATTTGAGTCTTTACAAGAGAGGTTGCTTAAAATAAATTGTGCCATTTATTTAATCAGGATAGTTTATACAATGGAATAAGTATTTTAACAAAACCATCACAATTATGTTTTAAATACAATTTTAAATGCGAAAGATACTCACGTGATTAAAAATGACACCGGAATGTAGATGAGAAGTACAATTGGAAAAATAAAGACATGGTTGTCCAGCATCTTTCAATTTTTAACAGTGTTGCCACGCATCCAAAGAGGTTGTGAAAAGAGGGAATATCTACAATTTTAATGGATAAAATGTATTATATTTATTGAATAGATACAAGTATAGATTCCTCAGAAAACTACACCTTAGGTGGTCACTCTAATAATACGCATTTATTTACAAGTTTGTTTGGGCTAAAGTTTTGGTTAAAGCTATTGATGTTACAAACAAAACATTTCAGAAAATAAAAATGTGCATTTCTTGATTTCAAACATAGAAAAGCATCCTACTATGCTGGTGTGTACATTATATTGACTGATCGTAACATGGAGATAAGTTCCATCTTGTTAAATGGAACGATAGTTAAACAATGCAGCATGAACAACTAATATGTTCTAAGCAAACGCATCGATTTGCACTGGCCTAAAGTTAAATTAGTAAAGTACAGTTTTTGAAGATCAGGTAAACTTCGCACGACCATTCTACAATGCTAAGAGAAAAACGGATATATTATTTACATCGAATATACATAAAAAGCAATAAATTGTGTTTCATGAGGTAGTAGTATTTTAGAATCAACGACGAATAACAACAAAATTCACATAAATATTAATTCGTTCTTGAAAACGAAAGTTAATTTTCTCGATAAACCTTCTTTGACTTTTTAATTCCACCTAAAGACAAATTATCAGGTATACATTATTGTATTTATTTGCTTTTACTACACTTTAAGGCATGAAACAAATTATATATGTCCATCAGATACGATTAAAAGGTGGAGATTTAGAATAATGAATCACAAAGTAACATTTAAGACATCTTTATAACAAAATAGAATGTCTAGTTGTTCGTATGAATATGACTCACTTTTAGACGTTAATTAAAATGCAAAAAGAATATAAGAAAATTCGCTAAATCGAAAGAATGACTAACCGAGCAGCACACTTATACATTATAAACGTAAGAAGAAAACAAACGTTTATGCTAATCAAATGAATGACGGATGGCATTGATATGTTAGTATATGAAAATATAAGAATGAATATAAACACATTCTGAATGTGACGTTCTCTCTACATGCTCATGGGATGAGAATGTAAATCATAGGCGCTACGTCTCTCAAGATCCATTATAGGAACGAAAGCTTGAAAAGATACAGTTGTACAGTAAAAATGATTCTGCAGTAGGACATATACAGATTTGATGTGAGAGGACAATACAAAAAGACGTTGACTAAAAATAAACTGCATTTGAAAGGTTTCAGCCGTCCCAGTCACGACATGCAATATTTATTCAGGGCTTTTGGCAGAAGCAAAAAAAAAAAAATGACAATACACTTGCTATATAGTATTCAGGGATGGATAAAGTTTCCCTAATTTGTTTGCGTTTGTATTCGGTGTAAACCGAGAACATTCATGAGATTACACACAAATGCACCGAGGACACACCTTGGAAAATGATAAAATCTTGCTTCTACTAATTATTCTAACCCAGAATAACGTAAAGTCATGATTTGTAGGAAGTTCCCGTTTACACGCTTGGTTTTTGTTCGCTGTTTTGGAGTGATCTTTCTTCCAAAGCTGGAGATGCATACGTTCGAATCCATTTCCTCGATTGACCGATGAAAACCGTGTAGAGAGAGAGATCTCCACTATTAAACTACACGTTTACAAAACGCTAAACTATGAAAGAAAAGCTGGTGCATATAACATTCCCTGGATTTTGCTTATAACATTTCATGCATGTGAGAACTCACGATACATTCATACCATGCACATCCAATACATGCAAATAAATCTACGGCATGTACGAAAGAATTATATCAAAATGCTATTTGAAATTTGCATGAATTCAGCTTAGATCTTTTACTTAAAATGCCTAATTTTCCGACCCATTTGTAAAGTTAAAACGTCCTGTTTGCGGTGCGATTTTACACACATAGCGATATTGAAAAGACATCCTTAATATGCAAAATGTATTATATGACTATTAAATGAGCTATATCTGCTCCTAGTACGTTATTTGCCTACTTAATATTCAAACAGGAGAGAACAGATATGAATCAAGTGAGAGAAAAAAAAATCACGCTACGGTGCGATCGAATTACGGCAAACCGAATTTGGAAGTTACACGCACAGAACTTAGGTAAATATATTGAAAGATAAATATATTATAGAGAGTTCAAACATTTATAATCAAGATGATCAGTCCCAAAATTAACCATGTAATTACAGAAATGTGCTTTTCATTATCTTAAGACATTCGATTTCACATGCCAGCAATCATAAACTGTTGAATGCCTTCAATATTCTTTTAAATGTATATGCTTGCTTCAATTAGTGATTTAATGACTTTGCTTATCATATCATGAATTATTTTTAAATCGATAGTTATGTTGTAACCGATGTCTTATTAAAACAACACAAGTCATGAATATATATATATATATATATATATATATATATATATATATATATATATATATATATATATATATATATATATATATATATATATGTTTTCCAAACTTTAAAGAGGTTTCCAAATATAGTCAAAACATACAGGATGTTCTACTGTACAAACTTGTCTTATTTATAACTTAAAATAATATTTAATTTGGGCTGATTAAACTGTAATATTCTTACTCAATTAGTCTCTTTTCAGTATGTTTTACATTTAAAGAAAAATATTTAAAGCTTTAAACTTTACGAAATGCCATGAATTAGGAAATCTATAGACTAAGCGATTTGGAAGGTGAACAGTCAGATGTCCCTGGAGAGAGAGAGAGAGAGAGAGAGAGAGAGAGAGAGAGAGAGAGAGAGAGAGAGAGAGAGAGAGAGAGAGAGAGAGAGAGAGAGAGAGAGAGAGAGAGAGAGCATGGTTGTTAGAGCGTCTGCCTCGGATTCGAGAGGATGCTAATTCGAACTAGGGCCGACTCATACCAAATACTTTGAAAATGTTACGCCAGGAGCTCAGGTTTTAGATCTTAGTGTTCGAACTGGTCGGCCTGGTGTGAGGATAATGTGAAGGTTTGACATTGTTACATGTCTACGGGATATATATCTATATAGATAGATAGATAGACAGACAAAGATATATATATATATATATATATATATATATATATATATATATATATATATATATATATATATATATTGATAAATTAATGAATGGATGGATGGATTGATACAAAGATAGATAGTCATTTCGTCAGCAACGTATATGATTAAGCTGATCACGAATTTAAAGACAAAACAAGCAAATATCCTTCTATGTAAAGAAAAGGAAATCTTCTTCAATCCACAAGCCAATGTACTGACGAATATATAATATTTCACCAACATGAAATAAATAAATCGAAGAAAAAAAAAGATCAATATTCACAAAAATAAATAAATTTACAACAGGTCTGCTGAATGAAAACAATGACATTCTGCAGCCAGTGCTGCTCTTACAGGAAGTCCTTTCTGATGAGTGAGTTTGTCAACGTCCACTTAGCATGCAACCTGTAATAGGAAATTATCAAAGATTATTCTGGTTGTTATTTTGTACGGAGTATGGTACTGGGAAAATGAACCAGATCAAACGCTAGTTTATTTTAAAGAAAATTACAAATAATTTAGCACAAATTAAAATATAAAATTGTCTTCCAGAATAGTTAGAAGAAAACAAAGTCACTGAAATGATAGGATGTTTATTCATAATGACACCTGATCAGCTCAGTACATGTAGAATATTCCACGAATGGATAAGCATTCCATGAAAACAACGCATCATCTCTGATTAGCACACTGGATTAATCTAACAAGTTGGTTATCAACAGCAGTCATGCTGGTACGGAAAATGTCATAACATTGCTATTACTACAGTCTAACTACAAATACACTCAACACTTACGTCATGTAAACGTAGTAGTGCCAACATATAAAATTACATTATACTAATTCTTAAAACAAATGGCTGGATCATGTCGAAAATGAAACATACCTGAGTTATCTAATTTGGATTTAGATTTTGCTTTCTAACGCAGCTTTGACAATTGCTACGATGTTTGCATTGCGTCAGTTTATTGTGATTCCTAGCACCGGGGCATTGTACCGCAGACATGTAGCATGATGTTCACCCGGTCACATTATCTTAAGACAATGCCGACCAGTCCTAACAATAAACTCTTAAAGCTGATCGCCTAGCGAGACACATGTTAGTTTTAAAAAAAAACATTAAAAGGCTTTGGCATGACATGGCCATGGTTTGAACTCGCAATCTCCCACATCTGAAGCAGACTCTGTAACCACTAGGCCACCGGAGCTGCCAGATGTATCTAACACAGTCAAATAATTGGTGTATATGGAGATCAAAGCAGATCGTGGCAACTGATATTCCAAGTCAACTAACAGTCATTATTTGCTCATGTCTTTGTCATAGCTTCCAGCATGAAGACACCGACATTTAGACTATTTTTACACAACTGACACTTACTCGTTTATATCGTCACCATTTTACCATTTTCCGTGAATTCTAGTAATGGTTTCCAAATAAAACGCTTCGTTATAACATTAATTCGAATACAATAAATTCTTAACGCGACCTCCAAATTCTACAACCTCATCAAAGATGTTTAACTAATTGCTTTTGGAAATTCTACAAATCATTCACCAAAAATTAGAAGAGACTGGTTTGTTGATCTTAACAAAATATGTTGCATCTTTAAAGACACAAGTTTTCCAATCACTTTTCTTAATAAATTAATGGAAATGTTCTATCAAGAGACTTTTTTGGGAATATGTCGATGTTGTATGATATTTTGCATTGACGTCACCATTTAAAAGCTGAAAATATTAATCTACTATTTATTGAACCCTGTCTACTGTCCGTTTGTATTCAATGTAGTATGTACAATAACGGTCATTGCAAGATAAACAATAAGAAATAATGCTTGATCGATCAATTAGTATACATACCCGTTATTGAAAGAACTTTACCATATCCTGGCCGTGTTGTCAGCCACACAATAAACTCTATACCCAACATATATCGCTAAATCAGAGCTGTACTGGCTCATTTGATAGAGATTATCGTTTGTAATTCATGGGTCGCGGATTGGATACCCGTCTCTGTCGGCAAAACTATCGGCTTGAGAAAGGCACTTATAAGGAGGCAGACAAGAATGTGTTAAAAGTACCACTGCCAGCCCCACCTCCCTCAATTTCCTACACCAGACACCATCTTTAAAGCTTAGTCAAACGGTTCAATACTCACCCAGGCAAGGTGTGTCCGTTATGGAATGCTAGTAGCCAATAACGACAATGTTATGTCAGCTACTGACATGTAAAAGTATCGACTGTTCTCGTAGTAAAATTTCATTCTATTTTATCTGAACAGGTAATCACTTCCTTCAAGAACGGTTACATCCTCACGTAAGTCTTGTTATCCGTATTCCTTCGCTTCAATAACTTTGAAAGCAATGTGTTTTGTCCGTACATTTCAGAACTCCTTTTCATAACATTGTCGAATGGACAATCTTAAGACCGCTTTATATGAAGTACTCAGTAAATATTTTATTTACACGTATTGCAATAGAATCAATAAAAATACTCGCCTTAAACGAGGAAGCGCATTTTAATTAACGACGTTATAGCGATACACACACACACACACACATATATATATATATATATATATATATATATATATATATGTTTGGATTTGACTTAAAACTGTAAGCTCATTTTTCCATTTGAAGCATATTTTTTTCAAAAAATAAATTATTTGTTAAATATTACAAAACTTGTTGTTTTCACTTTTTCTGTGTTACTGTTTGTTAGAAACAAAACTCGTACCATAGAATTAGGTGCTCGTCCGTGAGATTTGAAATTTGGTTTAAAAAATGTTAGAAGGTGTGTTATTTAAACTTTGAATTTCGTTAGTTTTTAAACATTTTCTCAAGTGAGATCGACAAGCTTTATCTAAATTTGATATAAAAAATGGAAATGTTTCTTTCAAATGCTAACCAGGAACAATTAGACGATCTTTCCAAAGCTAAAGTATATTAACGAAACAAGAAATAAGAACTATTTCAGCTCAGTATTTGTTAGAAAAGAATGTTTTGTATTTTTATCAGTAAGTCTGTATCAGTAGCTGATCTAAACGTTAAAGAACTATAATTAAATTACAAAATGCAATTGAAGTTAAGGAAGCTCCATGTTAAGGAAAGAGAGAAAGAAAAATAAATGTAATTTGACAAGAGGAGAGAGAGAGAGAGAGAGAGAGAGAGAGAGAGAGAGAGAGAGAGAGAGAGAGAGAGGAGAAAAGTAAATGCAAATGCAGTTAGATAAGGAAGAAAACAAATACAGTTACCAAACAAATACATTCAAATGCAGTTAAATAAAGCAGAAATAAAATGCAGAGAGAGAGAGAGAGAGAGAGAGAATACAACGTGAGAAGGTAGAGAAGGAATATCAATGTAGAATGAACGAAATAGAGCTGGCAAATGAAAGCGCATTCATACTTCAAATCTACATTTAAGTTTTGATCTTGTAAAGACCATTCGATTAACATACGTTTTCAGAGTATGTGAAGTCGACAAATATTGTACGCGTTTTGAAAAAGTTGCTGAAATTATAAAATTAGCCGAGGGAACATTGGACTTAATAATTACAATGTGTACTTACTGTTAAGGTTAGTGGTGACTATGATGCTGTTAAAAAAACCTACATTTAGGGTTTATAAATTAGTCTTAGAACGTATAGGCAAACATTCAGAAATTATGAAAAAGAAGCTATACAATCTCATGTTGAATTTGCTCGAGAAAAAGAGCATTTATTTGGTAGATGGTGATTGACCGAGAAAGTTGAAAATGAAAGTCTCAAACATCTTGCATTATTTGAAGAGTTTAAAAACTAGGTCCATGGTGACACTATGACCTATCGTGACGAGCATAACATCGAAATCTTGGAAAATCCTGCTCGGGCAATACCCTTAACTCATACTGTTGATTTTGTAAATAAGACTTCAACTCAACAGTCTTTTGATTAACATAAACGTATTTCAGCCTATTACAAGACCATACACAAACGTAGTCTGCAATAACTTTTAAAAATCAGACTTCAGTAAAGCTTCATTCCAGATTCTTGTCTCTTCCTACTTGACCAGATTGCAAGAAAAAAGGACACGTTATTTCCGATTTCAGAAAAAGTAAAAAATGGGCATCAGAATCAAAACAGACCTATTCTAAATGCTTTTTTTTAAGAGATCATGGTTACGATCATGTATGGAAAGTAATACATTTGTTGCGTCTAATATGATTTTCTTATGGAGAATTATTAACCATTTATATCGATATTTTCTATATCAACCTTGGGTGATTCGGCGAATTCCACCCCTAATCCAATTTTAAGGGACACATGAGCTTATCAGTCTATTATTGTCAGGTACTTTGACTTTATCCGAGAAGTATTCTTCTAATAAGAGTTTTTATGTTCAGGGAGTAGAGTGCGGCTTTGTTAATGTTCCTCTCCATTGTGTAAATTGGTCATCAGACTTAGTCTCAGGACCCGTGACAGTTGGACCAGTCTCCATTTTACCCGTATAGGGCATTTATTTATTACCAGGTAACGGCCTGAGACAAAATTGGAGTTAATCCACTTGTAACTGAAAGCTTTGTTGGGATTAGATAGTCCATCCAAATTAGAAAATAATTCTCTTATTTATTCGCCGTTTGTACAGTTACCAGACCCATGGCAAAGAAAGCTCTTGATAATGAAGTTGATAAGGACAGTATTCCTTTTGGCAGACACGTGTATTGGTCAGGCATTGATGAGGGCACACTCACTCTTTGTTTGGACCAATTAGAAGGCACTAATAATAGTGATCCTCTTTTTTACTTCCCAGTCTATTTATTCTAATCAGGGTGATAAACGACAATCACCTGTCATTGAACAGGAAAAAGATCAAAAGATCTCCTATTTGTTTCAAAGGGCCATTACTGAAACTGCAGCTTCTGAAGTACCAGTCTGTTATTTCATTACAAATGGAATTCTTGTGAGAAAATTGAGACCCTTTCAGGTATCTGTCGGTGATGAGTGGTCAGTAAAATATCATATTGTAGTTCCAAAACCTTACAGACAGGAAATACTTAGTATGACCTATGAAACTTTTTGGCTGGTCATTTAGGGAATATTAAGACTGATTACAAGAGCATGACTCACTTCTATTGGCCAAAAGTCAACAGTGATGTTGCCAAATACTTTCTCTCACCTCCTCGGTAGCAACAGCGTCACAATACTCGGCAGTCAGTCGTTCCGTTATAGTGCGTAATATGAAAATGTAAAATCCATTACTTGCTTGCAAAGAGAGGCAGCGTGCTGGATTTGCTCCGCGGGCCGTAGTTTGCAGGCCCGTCGTAGGGTATTGTAAATTATTTCCTGCATGTTTACCTTGATTGTTTAACATATTTTGCTATAGGTATAGTGGAAAATACAGAATGGTCTATTTATCTTGCCTAATTTGTCCTATGCTGTTGTCTTAGATACCCCAACCCCCAGTCATGTAATGTGGACTGGTCTGAGTAACATGAGGCTAAATGTATAATTTGCACCTGATGACCTGTAACAATTGTCAACTTGTCTGGTTGTCATGCAGATCTTGGTCCGGCCTTACACAAGAGTTTGCTTCAGAACTTAGTCTACAATTGAATTGATTTGTTCTTTTTATGTGATTTCTTTAGTTTCAATAGTATATTCTTTTACTTATTTATATATCTTCAGACAAAAGATGAAAGAACAAAAACTGAAAACACCATACATTATCACAGTAGTTAACAATTGGCATATAACAGAAGGATCAGCTATAAAAATGGAAAATCTATCATTGAATACTGGTCCATCTTTTGGTATTTATCCATCCCTCTGTCTATTAACACATGTTTAGTATCGTTACTCCATCTAAACTACTTCAAGCATTGCCATGAATCTGTATACGATGATTCAAGTCATTGTCTAATTGGTCGGTATTGGCAGTGTTGTTATTGTTACCTCTTTTGAATGGAAAGTAATTTAGAAATGTTTTCCCCAAAAGACTTATTACAATAACTATTGGAGCCGGAATACAAAATAGTAGCTTTTTAACATCAAATATGGCAAGCATGGCAGCCATCTTGAACACATCACTTCTGAAATGAAAATAAGTTTGACACATGAATTCACATTGAAGACTCCTTGTGATATCTATTTGGTTTTAAAATAAAATGGTGCCCTTCTAACATTCAAAATAACTGCCACTTTAAAAATAATCTTGTTACTAATAATCTTAAATGCAAATATTCTTTGAGACAGAGACTTCATTGATACACTTCTTATGATTTCTTAATTGTCCAGTTCTAAATGGTGAAGACCTATCATTACAGCCATAATTAAGTTGTTGTTATTGCTACTCCTTTTGCATGCCAAGTCATATCAGCATGGGATTTTACAAGAAAACGTGTTATGATGACTAGCTGAACCTAACTAAAAATAGTGTCCATCAGACTTACACTGTCAGTATCATAAAAACCATTTTTTAAACATCTTAACATTGTAACATCTCCTCAACGAAAAATCCAGCTTCATCTAGTAAACTCCTTATAATATTTAAATTCAATTGAATTAAAATATGGCTTATCTTACACCCAGTGTGGCTGATTTGAAAATTGTTTTATTGTTCATAACACTAAACGGATAGTTTATCAGCATGGAGTTTTTACCATCAAACTTGTAATTATGTATTGTTGAGACCATGCTGATCTAGCATTTAGTACGAAAACTTTGGCAGCCATGTTGAAAATCTTGTCATCAGTCATACATAATATTTGAACTATTTGTTGTCGTCTTGGTTCCAGTATAAGGAGTTATTGAACAACAGGTGACATATATCTGCATAAACTATAAAAACTTGTGTTTGTATGAGAGAGAGAGAGAGAGAGAGAGAGAGAGAGAGAGAGAGAGAGAGAGAGAGAGAGAGAGAAAGAGAGAGAGCGAGCATGTTTAAAAATATCTACCTTACCTTCATGCGCACTACTTATTAAAATGTAAATTTCACATATATTGTGTAATCACAAAGTACTGCCAATGTGACTTTATGACGTGTCTAGCGACCAATAAAGATATTGACATTATCTTTAAGGCATGTCGATTCCAAATTCAAGTAGCTTGTTTCTGAATGTCTCTTTAGATAAAACTATTTGCTATATACACCATTTGGTGGGGGAACATTATTTCCATGATAGGCAATACAGATATAATCAGTATCACCTGTACACAGATAATTACACTGTTGCATGCCTTTTTATATGGCCATTTTCTATGTACAACAGTGGGAGGGGGAACGTATTTTTATGATAAGCAATACAGTAATATACATCATAACATGTACACACATAATTACACTGCTTAAGGTCTCTTAGTACAATTTACATACAACCGCTTCGGTGGCCTAGTGGTTAGAGCGTCCGCTGCTGAAGCGGGAGGTCGTGGGTTCGATCCCCGGCCGAGTCATACCAAAGACTTACAAAAATGCTACTTACAGCTGCCTCGCTTGGCGCTCAGCATTAAGAGGTTAGTGTTAGGACTGGTCGGCCTGTAGTCATGATAATGTGACCGGGTGGGGACATCATGCCGCAGACATGTAGCATGATGTCCCAGTGCTTGACATCACTATAAACTGCCTCAATGCAGACATCGTAGCGATATGACTAAAACAATGTTAAAGCTACGTTATCGAAATCCTAATCAAACAAACAACATACATATCAGGAAGGTCAAATCTACCAATAGTTCATATTTATCTTAGATTAAACATGTGCAATTAACATATGATAGGACATATTTTATGATGCTGTGTGTTCAGTATCAAATGTGTAATGAAGCTTGGGGATTTAAGATAGCGCTACTCTCTCTTTTCAGAAGTAGTTAATGAAAGATGTTTATTAAAAAGAATCTCTCTATACGCATCTTTTCTTTAACATTGCAGAATTTCAATTTTAATATTTTGAATGGAAAGAATATTTATTTTATATATTTTAATGGAACTAGTGTTCACCACAGTAATCTCATACAAAGCTGTAAATACGTATATATTACGTTTTTATGCCGACATTAATTATTTTACAATCTCTTTAATCTGACAGTTTTTGCCAATAATAGTACTCAAATTTATATCATCCAGCACAAAGATATAGTAACTTATTAACACTACTTACATTAGCTATACTTGTGAGATGTAATGAATATATAATAGCTTTAACAATTCGACGTCTGAAAGACCAATTCATCTTCAATAAAGTTATCTGGTCTTGATTTTAATCTAGCTAATTTTCCATTTCTTGTAAAGCTCTTACTTGTTTCAGGATTTGACTTGTGCAGACTGTTTTCATGTTGTTGTACTGGGCGGACGAAGGGGGCATTTTTATGGACCAGTATGATGCATTATGACATGGTTGATTTATATTGTTTTGAGTTGCAATAGTCAACAGAGACATTTAGTAATATAAGGTAATGACGTTGTTTCTACTTTTCTAGTGGCAATTATGATAACGTTAACGATGATAATAATGGCCAAGTAGTAGTAGTAGTAGTAGTAGTAGTTGTTGTTGTTGTTGTTATAGTTTTACTGGGCGGACAAAGTTGGCACTTTTATGGACCAATATGATGCATTATGACATGGTTGATTTATATTGTTTTGAGTTGCAATAGTCAACAGAGACATTTAGTAATATAAGGTAATGACGTTGTTTCTACTTTTCTAGTGGCAATTATGATAACGTTAACGATGATAATAATGGCCTAGTAGTAGTAGTAGTAGTAGTTGTTGTTATTGTTGTTATAGTTTTACTGGGCGGACAAAGTTGGCACTTTTATGGACCAATATGATGCATTATGACATGGTTGATTTATATTGTTTTGAGTTGCAATAGTCAACAGAGACATTTAGTAATACTGTATAAGGTAATAACGTTGTTTCTACTTCTGTTGTGGCAATTATAATAACGATAACGATGATAATAATGGCCAAGTAGTAGTAGTAGTAGATGTTGTTTTTGTTATTGTTATGTAGTAGTAGCAGTAGTAATCGTAGTAATGGCAGTGACAGCACATTAGTTTTAATAGTGCCGTTCATTTTTGTAGTTATCAGTATACACTCTATCGTTCATATAATTTATCTTTCTATTCCGCAACGCAAAACACGATGTTTTTATCGGGTTAGAAATAATTTTTTAACAGCGAACGTTTGGTTTTGTAGCCTGTTTGAACGCTTAATTACCCATTTAACTAGTCCGTGAAGGATCGAAAATCTCATAACTACTGATTTATCTCTAGTCAAAAAAAATAGCCTAAGTATTAACATGAAATTAATCTCTGTCTTCTTAACGACAATAATTGTCAAGGCCAGGCCTGTTATAATGAAAATTTTACAATCGTCTTACTATTCAGGCAATTACGCAAACCTTATTAATATTATGGTTTAGTACATGGAATTTAATTTATGTAGCCATACCTGTCTGTCACGAATCTCCTTCACGTTCCAGTATGGTTAATGTCTAGTTTTAATTTTTTGCTGTATCATGATTATCACTCTGAGATTGAACGAAGTTTAAATTAAACTGATATTTAGAGAAAGCATGACAGAGAACAGCAACTTGATATATTTATAGTTTATTTTAAACATAAATGACTGGGGTATATTACGCCTAGTGGCTTCGTTAAATATAATAAGATGTTAAATACTTTATAATATACTGTTTTACAACACAAACTAATGGCAGTTTTGTTACCAATTTATAACTCAAAATATATCGTTAATATTCGCATGACTTAAACGGAAACATTTATAAAAATTTGAAGGTTAGATATAAATTTCACAAATAAACAAAAAAACTTAAAAAAGCAAATTTATTACAGCTATCCAGTTGCTTATCTCACATAACTTAACATAAGAGTCTCAATTATTCCTCAGAAAATTAAATTTGATGTTCAGAATAGCTAAATTGAAACTTCTCATTCCTCATTTAAAAAATCTATTCTAAGGATTTACGTTCAAACATTTGTTCATGTTTATAGCTCTCGCCTGTGGCCATTACTAGCAACTCACAACTGTCCGCGTGGGTTCGAGCCTTTGCTTGGCCTGTAGCTTCCCATTAGTTGGTGGTTTTTCCTAGGTTGTCCCCTTACCAAATATACTAGCTATCATGTATAGCCTATCATGTGCTTGAAAATTGCATTAAATCCATAACAACAGTAAATGTGTTAATAGCAGATTGATCTACGTGCATGTTAGATCAATGGTATTGAAGTGTAAACAAAACTAAAGTGTGAAATTTAAAAATTATTTTACTTGTTTTCTTCATGTTACGTCATCAAGAGGTACCAAAGTTAACTAGTTTGCCGTGCGTTTCCCTTCACCCTCATGAGATGTACAAATGGCAATAACTTGGAAACATTTGGAAGAAATATTCGCTGTTGTTTTGGGTAGCATCGTGCTTGCTTCTGATATCAGAAAGCGAATTTAAAATGTCAACTTCAGTGTCTCTTTAAGAGATTAGTAGGGAAGTTAAGGTAGATGCAAGAAAGCACAATACGAATTAACACCGGAGTATCTTTATTTCTGGGATGTTAAAATGTTAACTTATATTTAAAGCTCGTACGCAGACTTTCCCTTCTAGTGCTAAAAATATTGCAGTCATCTCCTACTTGTTTCTTTTCTGAAGCTCTCCCTCCCTCCCTCACCCCCCTCTCTCTCTCTCTCTCTCTCTCTCTCTCTCTCTCTCTCTCTCAAGAAGGAAAGCTACATATTTCCAGTGTTCCACTAAATCAAATGTGGCAAAAGTATATACAATCAATATTACATCGACATTTTATTGGTAAGTTAGTACATAAACCATCTAGAATGTATTTCAGAAACAATAATGAAATACACGTTGCTAATTTCCCTTTCTTTGGGTTAACATTACGAAAAACATCCACTTTAGCTGCAATGTGTTATTAGCCCTAAAAAATCAGGAATACTAATTTTGGAAGGGAAATATGTCGCTGGTTTGTTGTTCATGGAAGTGGTGCGATTTTGGTTTTAAAATAATCTACTGTCGGAAGTGTGGAATGATTTTAGCTTTTACTTATGTTTTAAGGAAAGAAATGGATACAAACTGATATTTTCGTCCAACATATTATGGTTGATGGCCGCAGGTAAGAGTAGCAGTATGAACTGGACATTAATTAGTATGGATGTCCGCTATGGACAATGTTTGGGCGACAAACGAAAATGGCAGAATAACATAGAGCTTTCTATTCAGAATAAAGTAATGAAATTTGAATACAACTTCTTGGTGGGACTGATATAATAAATAAGTCAGATGCACTAGTGTTAAATAGAGACTGGAAGAAATTCGGAAGCAAGAATAAGACTGCTGAGAGTCTGCCAACAAATTTAGAGTGTTATTTTTTATACTCCACAGATGCTTAAGATTTTGTTCTCTCTCATTCTCGTATAAATTTACTGTGTCGTTATCATCATAGCATTTTGAGAAAACAAAATTCCAGACACAAGAAATGTCATACACCTTCACTGCGTAATAGGCAATATGATGTAACATAGTATGACATTAGATGTTGGACAAATACATACATACATATATAATAAATCATCCCGAAATCAAGATACATGTACATGTATGTCTTCACTGACTCGCGCTCAAATGTACCCCTCGCGCTCTGGCAAATGTTTGCATACATTGACAGGTGCAATATTAATATTATTTACATTGACATGTGTAATATTAATATTAATTACATTGACATGTGTAATATTAATATTAATTACTAAGAACGTAATTAATATAACTAATACTAGTAAAATGGTGTCTTAAACATGCAATCATCATCATTCCTCCCACCCGCCATCCCCCACAACATACAACAAAGACAACAACAACTTCAAGCGCACTTATAATTTCGTTGTTGAGGTAGGAATAACGCCAGAACAGTGTATTGTGAAATGCACGCATATGAATGCTGATTCATTTAATATGCAAATCATGCATCCATTATTGTCACTGTTTTTTTTACTAGAAATACCATTTTGTTTCGTGTAATGGACGTGAACGTGATTGGCAACTTACTTCAAATCAATTTGTAATTATCTTAATTGTATAATTAGACAAGACTATAAGTAAGGAATTCGATTAAGTTATTAATATTTGCTCAGCTTAACATTATTGAATCTCTTCAAATTAACAATTTGTTGAAATGTTTGCGTATGATCTCTTATCGATATGATCAGCACACAGAAACAGATAAACGAGCGTCTAGGAATTCAAATAATGATTGGTTTACTTGATACGATATATCAAACAAAACGGATAAAACGAGAATTTATCAATAATCATTTAAATGTCCCGAAACGAAACTAAACACAAGAAAACTAGAGCATCAGGCCAGAACAAAATCATATTTCAAATGTTCATTATTCAACAAGAAAATAACCCACAAATATATTAGCAGAATAAATGCGGGCACATACACATATACAAACGTGCGTGCACCAAGGAAAACAATTGTCCCATTTAAACGGTGGTTTTCTCAGTGTTCTCAATTAGTCTGATATTTCTTGGCATTTATCACCAATATATTCTAATGTCCATCCAAATATTTGTTTTAATTCTATAACCGTTGAAATATATGACATAATGAGAGCGAAAGTCAATACATTGTACGTGTTCAATCTCAGGATTTGTTTGTTTGTTTATTGGATTAGGATTTTCAACGTAGCTTTAAAAAAAATCAGTCAAATCGCTACGATGTCTGCAGCGAGGCAGTTTATCGTGATATCTAGCACTGGGGCATCATGCGGCAGACATGTAGCATGATGTCCCACCCATTCACATTATCCTGACACCAGGCCGACCAGTCCTAACGCTAATCTCTTAATGCTGAGCGCCAAACGAGGCAGCTGTTAGTACCATTTTTGTAAATCTTTGGTATGACTCGGACGGGGATCGAACCCATGACCTCCCACTTCCGCGGCGAACGCGCTAATCACTAGGCCACCAGAGTAGTTTTGTTCATTCTCAGGAAATCGAAAGCACGCCCCGAATTGGACCGTAGATGAAGCGCTATTTTCTATCGAAACGTCACTGCCTGCCACCGCAAGATTAGTTCTGTAAAATAAATAATCTTACTGAAAGGCTTGTACTTGTTTTTCCCTGCTCTTCGGAGGATTTCACTAAAGTGGAATGGATAATAATATAAACAATGGCATGACCTGAATTAGGAAACATAAGACGAGTTTTTATCTTAAACACCCTTTTTGCCTAAATCCGAAATAAACTGGTTTTACTAATGACAGACATGGTGCTGACCCAGGTGTGAAACGATCTGTGCATGTATTGGAATTTGTTTAGCAACCTCAGAGGGAGAAAAGATTTGGTTTGATGAATCCGTACACACAACAACAAATAGAAGGAGGAACCCAAGGAAACTGTAAATCTTAACAAAGAGTGACAAAAAGAGTTAGACCATAAGTATATAGCATGGAACTGTGATAATCGTGGAACCTTCCATTTGGGAGAACTCTCCATATAAGAAAGTCTGTACACATATGAAGGGACAACCCGGAAAGGTGTAAAACATGGTTTCATGGAACTCTATGTCTTAACATTTAATGGCGTTGTGATTCGTTTCTTCCTTCCATCCACTCAAAACAAGAAATCATAGTTTATCAGCGAACAAAGCTACGGAAACCACTATACCAAAGTTACAGCTAATAAATAAGCTAATAAATACATGTATGACTTTCAAACTTTAAAACATAAATTTAGCACCGTCTCATGTGGAAAGTAATAGCTATGTAAGCCACTCTCACGGAAAATAATAACCTATAAGTCAATACACAGCCTGGAGGACAAACAACACTGAAACGTATAATAAGGGAGAAAAGGATAATTTATTCGTGGGCTCATAGCCCCCACCCATTCACCCGCTCACTGGTGTTACAAATGAGAGCAACATAAAACAGCCATAATCTTACTTCAAGTCTTCTTTATAGTAAGATGGTTAAAAATATGCCATAAAGTTACATAAAATGCTAAAGCTTTCAATACGTAATCGATTGGACCCACACTTAGAGTTCTCTGTGGCTGATCTATCTGGTACCAACCGTATTTGTTTTCCACATATACCTACAAATTTACGTTCTGGTGGCCTTAGATGTGGGAGATCACGGGTTCGAACCCCGGCCAAGTCATACTAAAGACTTATGAAAATGGTACTAACAGCTGCCTCGCTTGGCACTCATCATTAAGAAATTAGTATTAGGACTGGTCGGTCTGGTGTCAGGATAATGGGACTAAGTAGGAAATGATGCTACATGTCTGCGACATGATCCTCCAATGCTAGACCCTGCTGTAAGCAGCTGCACTGCAGACATCGCAGCGATATGACTGAACAATGTTTAACGCATTAACCACTAGGGCCGAGTTTAAGGGGCATGAGGTAGTAGCCTACTTCCAAGGTCTGTAGTGTCGAGTTCATGCATGATACACTAAAGTGGATAGTTCTATAGAAATGTAGACAGATTTAGCTCTACAAAGATACCAAATAATCTGAACATTTTAGTTGAAATACAAAATACAGAGTGAAAAACATAATTTGTTGGATCCGTTTCGTTTCTACTCAAAACTCGCCATGGTTAGAATCCGATTTTGTGTCCAACTTTCAGACTTTATTGCATCTGGTGTAAGGCAGATCGGTCGGAAGTGCACACAGACAAGTGAACCTGTGCAAAAAGTAAGATAATGTGGACATTTTTAATAAATAGTCTTCTCCATGCAAAAAGTATATGTCCGTTTCACCTTCTGCTCATGTACCAGCAAACTAACCAATAGAAAACATTTTGTTTAGCATAATTAGGCATTGGATTAGTAGAAAATTGATTAGGAGTCGAGGTATTAGGGATCTATTCAGGAATAGTCCTCAAAATGTGTGTCTTACTCGCATTTCATGCGACAACAGCAAAAACCTCCAGAGATTAATGTGTTAAAGCTCTCTTTAAAAAATCCAAATTACACACAAATACTAACGATTTTCTTAGGCACGTGATATGGATTCTCATGGTTGTTTGAGATAACCATGTCCTGCCACGTACTGGATAGTTCCAATTTCGAACGATAAGCTCCTCGCATAGACAGATGTATATATATATATATATACAGATGTACATACATATAGTAAAGACAAACAAGTTATTGAATTGGTTTCATCTTACCATAAAGTTAAAATATTGGTTTTAAAAAAACTTCCAAGATACAAATTGTTTTAAAAAAATAAGTAAATTTAATTTCTTTTAAATATTTTATGTCTTGGTCAATTTCGCAATGATAGATATGAATATGTTTGGGCGAATATAACATTTAAAGTACTGGTTGGTGTTTTGTCAGATTGACACCAGTTACAAGCAATTTATAAATTTTGATAATTGTAGCAAAAGCAACACTAATGGAGCATGATACAGGATTCCACTATTCCTAATCTCTTTTTTTAAAAGCTTAAACAAAGAAGGTTATAAAAAAATAAACAACACGTATACATACATTTTCTTTATTGTTATAATGATATACTCAGATTTGATACACAATTCAAACATAAGCATTCAATAAGTATAACATCGTATTCAAAATTTTCATAACCACAACAAATCGGTTCACGAATCTTGTCACGAGCTTGAGAATAAACGAGGCAATATCTAGTTGGGAAAAGTGATCGTTCATTTTCAAAGAATCACTACAGTGTTGTCATTTGAATAACGGAGATACATTCCTTCGATATTTGATAATTATTGTAACGATATGTAATGGAACGACTGGAATGTTCCAAATTTAGTTATCAATATATTCCAGTATGCAAAGGCATTCTTTGAATCTGACAAAGACATAATTATACATACATCAGCACCCAAAGCCTGAACCGGCATAAATTTAAAATTCAAAATACAAGGACAAACAGTTACAATAAACATTTATAACCGGTTGACATTTGGAACATGCCGAATGCCTTCAATAGTTTTATAAGTAACCTATTGTGGAACATTCAGATATCTTGAATACGGCGAGATGCCTACGATAGCTTTATACATTATCTATTTTATAACAGGCAGCTATATGAAATATGACCGGATGCAATTAATAATTTCGTGCTTTACCTATCGGTAAGAAAATGCAAAATGGGACAGCTTCTGTGGCTTAGATTTTAGATCGCCTGCCTTGACCACTTTAGGTCGCAGGTGCGAACCCCGACCGAGTACTACCAAAGACTTTAAAAAATGCTTCTAAAAGCTACCGCGCTGGGCGCTCAGCATTAAGAGGTCAGTTTTATTGCTGCTGTGGTTTTTGAGTTAAGGCCATTTTAAGCACAATATATGCTTTACGTGGCGGCCAGTATACATTCCGGAGGAAGCACCCTGGAAAATCGCCCCAAAGAACCACAGACCCACGAGAACCAAGCTTTCTCGCGTACCCAGATTGGCTGAGCCTAAGACTCGAAGCCACACAGAAAGAGGTGAGATGGAAGTGATTTGTAACGATGAGCGCTTCTTAGGTTAGTTTAACGCCTGGTGTTAGGATAATGTGACTAGGTGACACAATGCTACATGTCTGTGACATGATGCCCCAGTGCTAGAAATCACTATAAGCGGCCACACTGCAGATATCGTAGCGATATGACTTAACAGTTGTTAAATCTAAGTTCAAAATCCTAATCAAACACAAACATGTATTGCATAAATGCAACGATATCAATTGTACTTATGTATGCAGTATATTAATTGATGCTAACTACATTCGATCTGGCAAATCTTACGCTTATCTAATATAATATTCATAAGAAAACAATGGGTCAGAATGTCAAACTATTCGGTGAAGAAAGATGATGGTCACTTCTTTGATTGAAGCGATATAAATATCGGTTTTATCGTCATTGCGTCCGCTCCTGTGGCCTTGTGAGTAGACTTTCCGTCTTGGATGCCAGAGGTCGTGGGTTTTATCCTGGTCCAATCATACCAAAGACTTACAAAAATGGTACTAACAGCTCAGTATTAAGTGGTTAGTGTTAGGATTGGGCTCTGTCAGGATAATCTGACTGGGTGGGAGATCCAGGGAAAACTGTTGTATCTTATTGTTTTGCGTTTAACGCCATTTGTTGGTGCATTAATGGCTATACCATGTCGGCCGTTAGAACTGCTTGAGGAACAACGCGGAAAAACACCGAGTAAGAACCACAAAAACAGATATGACAATTATACCCTACGTCTAATGAAGTAAGGGAATGGTCGATAAACAGTGCAAATATCGTTACGTTTGTGTGTGTGTGTGTGTGTGTGTGTGTGAGTAAGTTTGCTTAAATTTGTATTTCTTTGCGCGATGTACTCAGGTAACTAAATATACTATTAATAACTTTTTATTCTGCATTTAAACATTCTAAAACATGAACATAACTCGTCCATGTAAACAAAAGCATTTTGCTTTACATAATTTGTACGAGTATTTTGTCATAATGAACTAAGACGTGTGTGGTGTGTGTGTGTGTGTGTGTGTGTGGGAGGGTGTGTGGGTATGTGATTAGGAATTGTAACTTAGCTTTAACCATGTTTCTGTCATATCGCAACGATGCATGCAGTGAGGTAGATTATAGTGCTCGTCTTTTACTATGGCATCATGCCGCAGACATGTAGCATGATGACCCACCCAGTCACATTATCCTGAAACCAGGCCGACC
Source organism: Unio pictorum (assembly GCA_030141615.1). Taxonomy (NCBI): domain Eukaryota; kingdom Metazoa; phylum Mollusca; class Bivalvia; order Unionida; family Unionidae; genus Unio; species Unio pictorum. The sequence continues at coordinate 1,518,732 of JARLTB010000107.1, read as the reverse complement.
AGTCCTAACACTAACCGCTTAATGCTGAACGCCAAGCGAGGCAGCTGTTAGTACCATTTGTGCATGTCCGGCAGGGATGAAACCCATGAGCACAAGCTTCCATGACGGACACTCTAACCACTACACCACCAGAGCGATGATCCATAGAACTGAGTCTGTATTTTAAAGTTAGATCATTACAAAAATTTAACGAGGTAATCAATCACCGAACTTATTGATTTCACGTTATGATGCTGTTATAGAAGTGTGAATATTCATCGACCAACCTTCGTAACAGCACATACACAAACAAGAGATGCAAACATGTCTATCCATCCATCCGACCATTCACCCATCCTTCCATCCACCCACCCACATGCATACATACATACATACATACATACATACATACATACATACATACATACATACATACATACATACATACATACATACATACATACATACATACTAACATATATTCTCACCTCGCAGAATGTCGACCCGTTTGTTTCGAGCTTCAGATCTCTTTGTAGGATTATAATACTAGCTAGCTAGATAATATTTAGTAAAACTATTTACTTTTTTACGATTTTAACGTAAAACTCCTGTAGACACACTATGGCCGTGGCAACATGACAACATCGATTTTATCTCATTTTATTTCACACTGGCAGATTGAAACAGGGTTCAAAGTTTGCTGTGTAAATGCAAGATAACACTGATCCTTCATGACTAACACACGACATACATTAAAATGTCAACCTTATCCATATTTTCTATGCAGAAGTTGAAAATTTAACACAGACGTTCGCTTTAAAAAAATGAAATTCGGGAAATGGACTTTAAACTTAACTACATGATAGCTACTCGAATTACCCGTGTTTATATTAACTAAAAACAAAAATGTACCTGTGTTTACATGTATACGTCCGCTGTAGTGCAATGCTCACTAAGTTCTACCTTAAACATATATCTGTTTTATCTCCTACATACACCTAGATGACCGAGCCATATACCAGTTACTCCAACGAACACGATGTTTACATTCTGGTTTACCTCCCTTACATAGCGAGAACACGGTATCAATAGAAATGATTCCCTACGAAAGGGATTTTAGTCTCGTTTATTCAGCTTATCGTGTGACTTTAAAAATCAATGCACAGCGAGGTTCTGGTAAAGGTAAGTTCGATTTATTGTAAACAATTGGTGTTGCTGAATTCTTTTTCTCTTTTCATTTTTTTATATAGAACTTCACCTATCTTTGAAGTCAGATTTATGCAAGGAACTAAGCCGAAATATTCATTTAAATATGCTGACATAAGTCATTTTAAGACGCAAAATTATTCGACTTATATGGTGATATATGGTGACTCATTATCCCCAACTACATGCTACTTATCTCCTTAAAAAAGACTACTTATTCATTCAAATTCGTTGACATAAGTTTAAAAAGGTCGTCTTACGACAAGAATTATGTCAACTTAATTTAAACTCTAAGTCGATATATCCATTTATTTATGTCGCTTTCATAAGAGGGTACATTATCCAAACGCCATGGTAATGCCCATTTCTGTTTATTATATCTGCATATTTCTGCTGCTTATCGATGTAATTACATAATTTTCTTATACATTCGAATTTGTTGACATGATTACAAAATACGTCGTTCTCAGACGCGAAATAAGTTAACTAAGGGGTTTTCTATACTTTATGTCGCCTTCAGATTTTTAACCTTGAACTAATTGTGCTCCTGAAGATGGCTTAATTGCAATTAGATTGAACTGGCTCAAAACGATGTTCGCACTTCCAGAGATATTTTCAAAACCTTTATGTCTTTATATAAATTATAACGAAACTCTCCTTGGATGGCATGCGTCCTTATAGAGATTTTGTCAAGTACTAGCTTCATTGCTTAAGTATTATGTGACAAAAGCATCACTAATCCGTCAGGGAATGCAGCGGTTCTCTCAGCTTCAAGGTTTTTTGTATAGATTTTATTTTAAACTTCTTAGACGTCAAGCACGGGGTATTGTCGGTTGTACTGAAGAACGTCAATCTGATTAAAATCAGCTGTTACGTACTACGCCACTAACATCTGAACTAACTCGATACGGGGTCATGTCCAGGCGACCTTTGGATTGACCAATCAAAACGCGACTGGCAAACCAGTAACAGTATTTCGCAGACATCGTGTCAGATAGAAAGAAACCGAGAGATATCGAAAGACAATAGAAAATGGAAACCCCCTCGGTGCAAATCATAACACCAATAAAAACGTATTTTCTTGGAAATATTTGTGTTTTGTGCGGGTTTTCGTTCATCCAGATAGAAAGGCTTGAAGACGGCAGTGAGAATAAAAAGAAATTTCTAGACAGAAAACTTAAGTTAAATTCGGAACGAGTGGAAAACATCGCGCAAGTTACTGAAGTAAGAATCGCTGCAGATGACGAAAGTGGAGTGTGCTAAAAATGTTACAGATCAGTTGAAAAAGTGTTAAGGTCAGAAAAGGAAGTTTTAGAGGTAAAGAAAAGGCTAAAAGAAACCGCAGAAACTGTTTCAAAAACTTTACTCTTAAATCTACCTTCGCCGATACGAAAATCTATCACAAAAAGGATGCTCAGAAGTCAAGTTTGTTTCGCTATCGAACTGATGTATGAAAGGTCCAATCCGATTGGTGGAAATTTTAATTAGTATGTATCATGCAAAGGTCGCCTGGACATGACCCCGTATCGAGTTAGTTCAGATATTAGTGGCGTAGTACGTAACAGCTGATTTTAATCAGATTGTGAAGAATATTAGATACCGAGTTCCTCAAAACACTATTTCTCTTCTTTTCTATTTTTTTTAGATCTGACCTAAAAACAACCAATGTAATTTTCAATACCTCATTGGATAATGTGAGGTTCTCACTGATTACTATATCGTACATTTTCGATAATAATGCAAACCGGTATTTCGTATTTCTTATTTTGATTTCAGTTTTCTTTTCTTTCAGGCTACTTATTTGTTCATTTTGTAACCAAAACAACAACTCCGTAAACGACGGCCATCGTGACATGTAATAAAAACTAGCATCATTAGTTTTATTCGTTGGTTTATAGGTGTTTCAGTCATTAACGTTGTTGTTAGAGCTTTAGAGAAAATACAAATCGGCTGCTTGTACGGCCTCAACATTGAGGCTGCTTTAACATGGTCTCAACCGTCAGCTGAAGTTAAAAGACAAAGAGATTCAACATAGAATTATTGTACACACAAATAGTTATACATTTTTCATACGTATACTTAAAGTTTGATTATGCCGATTCAGTAAACAGATACGAAGCAAAGTGTAATAAAACTATTGGTAAGATCGATTTTACTATCCCGAATATATCTGCTACAAAAATCCAGTATTATTCTTCCAGAGAAAGATAATTTCAAGTCAGTTTTGGCTTATTTCCGATTGACTCGCAAGAAATGTGGCCTGCGACAGTGGTAACATCTTTATCTTCTTCTCAATCATTACCATCGTTTGCCTAGCCCGCACCATCGTAAAGGTTCAAATATATGCCGAGACAAACGATGCAACTGAGTGGAAACGATTTTGTAAATACGTTAGGAAATCGAATTGGCCCAACCGTGATAAGAGGAAGTTATTCGTATACTGCAAACGGGTATTTGTAAAGAGACTACATGTAGAGTACCTGAAACGCAAAACATTTAAGACGTATTGGAACCTGAGTATACTTGGAAAGTACAAATTCATGTCGATAGTGGAACTATCAGTATTTCGAGGAGCAGGTGGAAAACATACATGTATCGGTATGAAGGTATTGCAACTATCATGGAAACTCTCGGATTCAGTTATTATCGCAAGAAGGATTTACTAGTCGGTGTAACAAGTCAATGTGGAGAGAGATGTTTAAGCTTTCAGACATTGCATTCCTGATGGATACAAATAATTCATTGCTGTACTTGCAGCGTACACGTGTCAGCCTTCCGGCAGCGAACAACATCGCACGGACCTATCGCACCACTTGTGCGTATCTTGTTTAAACTAATTACCAGGTATCCACATTGTCCAGCAAAGAAAGTTCATATTCAATGATCTGATAATGTTCTCGAGAAAGTATTAAAGGATGGTCAGAACAAAGAGAAAGATAGAGTGTAGTTTCGTCTTCCAGATTTGGAATATTCATGAGAGACAGAAATTTGTATCCCTACTTACAGTGTAGTTGATCTGGCTGGCAACAATAGTGTAAACAAGTATCTATGTTTTATCACCATCTCAAAAGTAATAAGACTTCGGAAAGAGGTAAATAAATCGTGAATGGCTCTCCTATCCTTTCCGATTTTGCAGAATGGACTTCAGACCCTAATAATGACACTTGCAGCATTGATGATTAAATCCTGCGCTACGGCAACTAACATCGATATGCTTCAATAATAGCTCACAAGTTCTCTCAACACGATAGAGGTGCATTTTCAAATGTTATTCAAATAAGAAAAAAACAATTCCAACTCGTCTACATAAAAGGAAGTACAGAACAGTTAAAAGAATAATTGAGGTTGTTTTTGTTTTTAGAATGCTTCTAATATAGCCCGTAAAGCGTATGGGACAACTAAATGGCCAACGGATAGTTTCCACACTTTTCAACCTCGAAGCTAATCATCACATTGTGCTCATGCATTTGCCTGAAGTTTGATACTACTTCCCAAACGATATGCACGCCGATCGTACGAGAAGCCTTCTAAACCTGGCAGCAAACACGCGCTTTGACCTCTTTCGACTTTTTAGAAGAAACGTTGAAATACTTCAGATCCAATAATAACAGTATGTTGTGCATATGTTCAGCAATTGTATTTGAGTCACCATTGAAGGATGTTTGTTCAACAAATGGTTCAAAAAGATCTGAATGGATGACCCATCACTAAGACCTAAACCAGAGCCGCATTGATCTACTTGTGAGGAAGAGGCGAAGTACAGAGTTTCTGTTGTAGTGACAAGAACCACGAATGGGGATATAACAATTCCTGAAACATATCAGGCGTTCTCCTTGCTGCCACTGCCTTCCCTTATTGGGCTGTGTTTATTATTGATGTGGTTACTCAAAGAAGAGAGAACCTAATTATATAAACTTTATATAAATTCAATAGAGACGCTAAAACAATTAAATAATTTACCCTACAGTTTCTGCCTACAATATAGCTCAGATACCTACAATTCCATGGAAGGAAAAAGTTACAGGAATACACAACTAAACATTGAACATTAGAAAACATTCACTGCCTTTCTTTCTAATTGTATGCAACTTAACGTCCTTTCATTCTGATCCTGCTGTCAAACTGATTCCTGCAATGTATGCACACGTGCAGTCATATTACTTGCAGCTGGTCTAAAAGTGTAGAGATGGTTCACTTTGACAACAATCCAATTGCGATACGGCATCACTTTAATACCTCCCCGAGCTAAACCTGTTTTGTTTGTAAAACATAAAGCAGATTTGTATCCAGTGGCTGATGCAAGAATCAATAGTCAGACCGAGACCTAAGTCATCGTGGAATATAGTTGTAATGAACCTTTTATAAGCGTCCTTATTTGTTCACTTTTAAAATTGGATCATAATTTCAAATTTTAAATCAAATCGCATAAGACCAAAATGCAGAGACATGTTGGTGCTCCAAGTTCACGGTTCATGCTCTAAACGAATAAAAAGCCCCAAACGTTCAGAATCAAAAGACCATCTGGAAAATGAAGAGACACTGCTGCAATAACACACACCTTCTGAACTAAGTCATCGCGCTCATTCACCGTTATTCTCATAACTTCTCCGATCATGATGATGCCTGCCAAATATGATGTAAAACTAGTGATACCAAGTTTGATGACAAAATGGAAAACCCATTCCTAACGGACCTTTGTCATCTTCTACTACAGCCAACACACATCATCCGTTCTGTATTGCAATTTGTTTCCATTAACTGTCAGCATGTCGTATCATCCTGAGTATAAAAGCCGCTGAAGTTTTCAACGGATTAAATTATTGTCAGTTATTGTTTGTACAAATTTAGCAAACTCTGTAACTTGCTTGCATCTGTTATAAGAATGATAATATTCATATAAAACTGGGACAATGTCCGTTTATGAATATTATTCGTAACATTCGTGCCAAATACCTGTTTTGTAGTTTGTATTATTTCTTTTAGAAATGTAATCATCATAGAAATTTATGCCAACAATTTTTTTAATTAAATTTTTATATTAGCTCTACGAGAATTATTCTAATACTCCAATGTTTTTAATTATTATATGTATCTATCGCTTTTGTAAAAACATTGATGTATGTATTAATGTTGTTAGCCGTATTTCCATGTTATGCTCTTAATGTCTAATTAAGTCAGTCAGCTGCCACAGGTTTGCTTTCCTAATGTCTTGTTCATGCAACCGTTGTGTAAATGTTATATAATAAAGTTAATTACCCAAGTCTGCTCGCGTTTTCATTGTGCTAAAGCCACTGACCATATCAATTAAAGTTTAGGATAAAAGGGGGTGCTCCAAGCATATTTACTAAACGTATTAATACTATTTCGTAAATATTTATATCCTTATTTCACTTCACTATATATTCTTATTTGTTGTTACACGGTGATGAGTAAAGTTTCTGATGACTGGTTTATGCAACTCTTCTCTTAGTGGTGTGTTCCACATTGACTCAATCAACGCTTGTTTTTGTGTGTGTGTTTGTTTAACCTATGCTTATGTCTAGAGCTAATATTATACCGAATAAGGAATTGTTTCAGTGGCTCTGGACTCATTATTTAATGACATGTACATTTAACTTATCAAATATATTTGTTATCATGCCAATCTTTGTTAACAGGATTTTATTGTAACATGAAGCATACACAAACCATCACGATAAATGAAATATGATCCATTTCCTAAAGAATTCCGAGGTCAACAGTATCAGGACAAAGGTATTTACAGTAATTTATTAACAGATTTACATTGTCAAGGGCTTTGCAAAATACAGTGTCCGTAATTTCTAACATATTTACATAGCAACAGGATCTTTAAAATTCAGTGTCAGTCATTTCTAACAGATTTACATGTTCTGTATAAAGGTAGTGCCAGTAATTTCTAACAGATTTCCAAGGCAACGGGATCTTGCAAAAGACGGTTTAAATCTTTTCTAGCAGATTTCATGGAGAAAAAAAATAAGTAAAAAGACAATGTCAGTCCACACATGACATGATTGAATTGTGCACGTGCATCATAATTACATGCTTTCAGTTTTCATTAACAATATTTTCCCGGGACAATATACAATTTGTAGAATATGGATTGTCGTCCAATTTATAACATTAATTACATTCATCTGTCTCGTATTGTATTTACCGTCCTTTACCTATCTCTTTCGATATTTTTGGTCTTCTTGTGACAAAAAATGACAGATTATTTCCAGAAAATCATGGCATGTTTTATTTATATTATTTCAAGATGACATTTAGGTTCATCACGCCGATATCGAGCATTACGAACATTCGGTAATTTGATTTGTTTGTCTCTTCAATTTGCATAAGTAATGCTTTACTCACGTATTCTTTGACTTTGCACTGAAACACCTTTACGGCGATTTTTCTCTAAAATGTACTCTTACATTTCCTACCTCTTTTTAAGTATTTTTGTTTCATTATATCCTTGTGTTTCTTATACTAGTTACCATTTACAGCTTGTTTTCTATAGTAGTATATTTTATAATATCTATTGCGTAGCATATAAAATAAAGCTACATTATAATAACAATCATATGTTTTCTAGCTTAATCTTATTATTCATCAATATGTAAATTGGCGAAACAACTATGATATCTTTCAGCGGTTATTTGTACAGCTATTGTATGAAAAAAAATATTCAAAAATCTAAAAGGATTACTGATGTTTCTTTGTATATAGTATTATTGGTGGATCGAAAACCCGGAAAAAACCTCCGGACAGAACCGCCGACCCACGATAATCTACTGCCAAGCTTTCTTACATAACTACATTTGCCGAATCTTAGACTCGAACATACTCAGACAGAGGTGAGACGGTAGTGATCCGTTACGGAAAGCGCTTTAGACCACTCGGCCACTCGGGGTCGTTAAAATAATATCTTGTGTTTTAGAGTATATATTTGACGCATTAATGTATACGAAATAATATATATACAGACGAATTTGACTATTAAAGTAGTACAAGCTGGGACGAAGAAATAAAAACTTAAAATCATCTATTTTAAAACCACCTATATAAGCCATGTTCAAAAGAAGCAATGCATTTTTATTTAAGGATAATTTCATTTTATGAGTATTTGTTCTAACATATTGATATAACCCATAAAAAAAATATTAAGAAGAAAACAAGAACACTGTAACAAGCGTCTCTTTATTTTGTAATGATAATACTAGCAACCAGTGTCACAGAGTATAGGACTCAAACATGATTTAGAATCCCACAAAGAAGTGGGGATGGGATACAATATCTTTTATATTAAATAAAACGTAGTTTTCATTTCTAGTTAAAGATAAAATTTAACGGTAGAAATATATTTTAGAGGACCGATTTTTCAAACGATAATGAAACAGTTCTTGAAGTTTATCTTCTAATGCTATTCAGCTGGTCTCATGACGTTTGAAGCATACTTTTTTGAAGCTATTCAGCTGGTCTAACGACGTTCGAAGCATACTTGTCGTTGCTGTTATCATTCTGATTTTCAGAGAAAATTACTTCTGGCGCTTGTAAATTAAACTTCCGGAATTCTCCAATGTAAGTGGCTAGGAATACAACAGTTATTATTCCTGCGACCCATTCTCCTGCAGCAGATACCACATGCTCTTCATGGTTCTTAATGATAAATATATATATATATATATATATATATATATATATATATATATATATATATATATATATATATAAATGCAAAAAACTGACACGCAACAGTGCAAAACTAGAATCACTCTAGCCTAAGCGCTTTCGACTCTTAATGAGTCTTTATCAAAGGCAAAAACAGAACATAGACAAGACAAACAAGTAAAATACAGAAACCGTGTTCACAAAACTTTACATACCTGTTTCTACAGGAATTAAACCTTGAAATTTATTGTTACAACTAGTTTCTAACAACTTGTTGCTGATGCTGTAAAATGTGTTGACTTAGAAATCTATGAGCCAAAGCGACACATGTTTTTCTATGTAACTTGATGTACGCGCAAATTATATCCCGGATATTTTATATTAGTAGTTAGAGGTTATTAAGCAATATATATATATGGGAAAATATATATATTGATAGAAATTTAATCATGGAAAGCAGGAAAACACCGTTTTGTAATAAATATCTAGCTAACAAGCTGAATCATCTGTTTTCATCAGCACACGCACCTATACATCAATACCCATACCATTTCATCAATTCACAATAATTTTCATCAATACCCAAACCAGTGTATCAATACACATCTAATTGTATCAATACACACCTTTTTCTCAATACACGAACCGTCACGAACGTTATCAACAAAGTATGCATACAGCAATACGTAACACAAAATTATAGTAGAACTTGGGAAAACCACATATAAAACCTTGGTCGAAATTATTGGATACACGCAATAAATAAACAATAGTGAAAAGAATAATAAAATGAAACATTTATCATCCAATGCAATGAAACGATCGATGTACCAGGCGGTTTTATCAAGGTATATATATATATATATATATATATATATATATATATATATATATATATATATATATATATATATATATATATATATATATATATATATATATATATATATGAGAGAGAGAGAGAGAGAGAGAGAGAGAGAGAGAGAGAGAGAGAGAGAGAGAGAGAGAGAGAGAGATTAATTCTCCTGGAACTGGTATTAGCATACTTACACTCCCTAGGTATTCAAGGACTTTATGTTTTCATGTTAAGGAAATTGTTGACTACAAAATATTTCTAAATAATCTAATTAAGTTGTTTCATTTGTTTTCTATGTGAAATTCATTTTTTACCGTTTGCTTGAATCCCTGGAGTAATTGTTTAAGAGTAAAATTCAGGATGACCTTAGAAATGAATTGATAGCTAATTGAAGACATTATATTTTAAAGGAAGGCGTAGACTGCCACCATAAGCATCCATTTATTTTATTTTTTATTGATTGGGAGTAATTCGTCGAAGATCACAAGACTAACCGTCAACAAAGGGAGATAATCGCAAATATTTAAAGAGTATGACATTTTGTCCTTTCTGTTCGTACAGCGCTTTTCAAAACTCTGACAGTTGTCAAAAGTTTTGAAAAACGGGTCAGGATAATGTCCCCATCACTATTCTTTCTGAATTGTTCAAAACAGTCGAAGCAACCGTTTTACAAACCGATAATAGCATTAGTTATGCGTAAGGTGGATTGTGGCTAAGCTGAAAATGAACAATAGGCAGACTCTCCAGTGTATTAAACTGCAGCCACTGCGAGTGAGCCAGAACAATGCGATAATTGCCAACTTCATTATTATTACATTGAACAATCATGATTCTATGAAGGATACAGAGTACAAGAGAAATAAGGTCTCCGACACAAAGCAGGACACGGAATGCTAGAATCTTCCAATTACTTCCTGGTATGTCCATCATTCTAAATGACATCGCTGCCTGAATGAGACTGTAAATCCCTCCAAAACCAAAAGCGAAAACGGCACCTATCGCGTGGACAATTAAGACGTTTGTTTCCTGCAAAAACAAAAAAAAAATATTTATTGTTAGACATATAATCAATTATATAATATGCCGTTTGTTTGATATACTAGTGTATATTCCTGCATACAGTATATAGGGGCTACTGCATTTGTATGGGAAAATATCAACAAGTTGTTGGATGGAAATACTGCACGACCATAGGAGTCCAGTGTATCTATCCGACAAAACAAGTTCATATTTTCCCATACAAATGAGGAAACCATGTATTATGTGTTCATTGTCCTAGTCTACTCAACGCTTAATTATATAAATAAAATACACTACAATAATAAAAGCAACTAAATGTACCTTTATTCCAAACTACATACACAAGCGTAGAATCATCATTACACAACAACATCATCATTAATGCGCAGATAACTCCTTCTATATACATTTGAACTTAGTCGGGCGGAAGAACTAACTTTTTAAAAAAAATGGTTTTTTGGTGTACTTAAAATTGAAATTTCGAGTCATATTGTGAATGAATGCGTATTGCAACAACTTTTGCATTTAATCTGAAATGAATAGATTGTGGTATTTTTGTCATTATTACGAAATTTTGTGATTACGGACTAGATTTAACAGTGTCAATTATACATGAAGTACATCAGATTGAAGCAACAAGGGGGAAGGGTGTTGACATCTGCAAGCGTGTTTCTGTTCTGTCATTGAATGTTTGAAATTATAATGTAGAAAAATTATGCTAACTTTTAGTTGCAATTATCAAGAATTATGCTAACGTTTAATTGCAATTATCAAGTTTTTTATTTTCATTTTGAGTGCAGTAAGGAGGATGCCATTGCACTTGGAATATAATCGAAATTTGAGTACAATTTCTAAATGTGTTATCAAGCCAGATAACCCATAAGTAAGAAAGATCATATTTTTGCATGTTATTGAAATCTGGTGTCTATCGCCCGCCTAAATCCGAAACATTGTATCAAAAAGTTAACCTTGAAGGAAGCAAGAGCAGCAGGTATTTGGCTGTCCACGAAACATCTGCTTTATTTCATTCAGAACAAAATTTAATCAACCATAACGTAAACCGCCTGCTACGTGAGTGTATATGATTTTTATACAAATCAAACGTGCTGGATGTGTGTATGTATGAGACAAAGTGTACTATCACCCTATGTCAAAGTCACAACGTAAGCTTGAACATATAGAAGCCTTTTTGAAAAGAACGCATCGAGAACGGGAGAAACGACCACGCTCACGAAGGGAGTCTACAGCAAAATCAAACTGAGAAGCCAATGTTTTCATTTAAGATTTCTGGTTCATCCTCATGATTTGCTATGCATGAATACTACAAAATTTGAAACCGAAAAAGCACAGAAGATATAAACAATTTTTTTTTAAATGCATAACCTGCATGAATGTTTTGACACGTCACGCATTAAAAACTGCAATTAACATAAATGTTTCAAGCAACGGAATGATTTATTGGTAAAATTCACAGCATGTAACCACCAATCAGCTGTCAATATTTCTGAATCAATTGATAGTATTTAAAATAAGAGTTGCTTGACCAACTAACAAAAACAAACAGAAAGGGAATGGCTGACAAAGTGGTTTGTGATTAGCGGGTTATTGGTGGTAGGGAGGGAATACGAGTTGATGCGTTTAAGGTTTCCTTGAGAATAAGCGCAAACATCAGCTTCTCACACTTTAAATCATATTGAAACAAAAAACGACTCGGCAACGTTCCTTCTTATCTGGTTATTTCTGATAAAATTACGATTTCTGTAATTGATATATATAATACCAAGGTTGCAAGTTTTTATTGAATTCTAAATTCAAAAAAATTGACAACCTATGAGACATTGTTAATAAATCATAAATTATTTGGGAAGGGGGGTGAGATTCATCAAAATCAACATGAGAGAAGTTCAGAACAGTGTTTAAATATATTTATAAACCAAAACATGTAATGTTCCAAAACAAGCAATACAATAAAGTTATGAACAATCCTCGAGATAAGACACAAACATTGAGGATTTTGATGCCACCAGAACCATTGCAAGATTGCATACATCTGCAGATGAAAATATCAATCAAAACGAAAATCCAATTTTAATACTCCGTATCGAATTGTAAGTATACGAGTGTTCTCCATTGTGTAATCAATGGTATATAATGTTGGCCGTCGAATTGCATTAATGGTTTAAAGCGCGTCGAACATATTTGCTGTTTAATTTGGCACTTGATACAACATACCGCAAACACACAATATCTCTCTCTCTCTCTCTCTCTCTCTCTCTCTCTCTCTCTCTCTCTCTCTCGTACGCACTCGCGCGCCCCTGCACAGACACAACAGCAAGAACAGCAGGGAAAGTCTTACATTCTTAATTAACCTTTGTTATCGCCATGTAGTCTTCCATTCTTTGGCGAAGCGCCTAGATGGTATGAGCTTGGTTTCACTCTGTACCAGCATGACAGATGCTGCGCCCATTGATTCTTGCACTACAGTAATTTCGTAAATATCGCTCTTTGGCGAAATAATTACGTAAACGTTACGACAGAAACGTCCAAATAGTATTCAAGTCATAGCACTATTCGTTTTGCGCTATATTTTACAACTATGCGAGATACCTGCACCATCATCGTCGCAAATAAAATATATAACAAATTGAATACCCACATCACTATCTTACAATATATTTAAACATCAAACTGTTTTTATTAGTAACGATCACGAGGAAGTTGGTCCCAACATGGTGTTGACACTTAAATATTTCCAATGGAGATCAGTCATACAGGGACTGAAGGATGTGTAGAGATTTCAGCAAAACTATCGATTACCGGCAACCTACCTGAAAGTTGGCTACCATACTAAGTCCAAGGCACGCTGATAATCCCAGGATGAAACAACCTATGTTAAGTCTAAGCAACATTGCACGCGATGATTTGCCTCTATAGAACTTTTCTATTTGCTTGTAGCGGATATACACAACAATGGAACCTGTGAAATGGAAAGAATTCCCTAAGTGCACGCAGCTTCCAAACGACACATTCAAAGAATGTCTTGATTACTATGCAATACACCTGTCAGGTATTTTTTATATGAATATTTGGTTGCCATTATGTCTTAACGATGATTACATTAAAACATAAAAAAGTAACATATTATTATTTTTGTCTCTCTTTACTGAGACTAACGACAGCTGCAACAGTGCGTTCATAACGTGCATGCATAGTTCGTTTTTCTAATTAGCTAAAATAAATAACTGTGTTGAAAGTCACGTCCTATTCACGGCCGACCAAGTCGGAGGGGCAACCTTGGATATATCACCGGGTCAGTTTGAATTAAAAATATGAAATGCCCGGGGTGTTCCTTACCCAAGGGCCCGTGATTTGTCTCTACGGCACTGGTCTTATTGCGAAGGAGGGGGGGGGGGAAGCATTTATATTTTTTCTGCTTATAACAGTATAAATTGCAAGATGAAAATACTAAGTTATCTACCAGTTATGACAAAGGGGTCAATTACAGGGTCGGCAATGGCAGATGGACATACGTGCAATCATAATTGCTAGTAATGTTATTGGACTTCATTTTTTAATTGTTTGAATTGTAATAAATAAGGGGAGATAACAACCCTTATTGAACAGGCCTATAGTCGCCTATGACCATCTCAATCTAAGGATGGGAGTGACGTGGGGATATTCTGAAAAAAATATATGTATGTATGTATGTATGTATGTATGTATGTATGTATGTATGTATGTATGTATGTGTGTGTGTGTGTGTGTGTGTGTGTGTGTGTGTGTGTGTGTGTGTGTAAGTTATGAACTTCAAATGAATAGCATATAATAATTAGTATAATTCATAATGGTCTATTATAAATATGTACTATTGTAACTATGGAAACATGTATTTAAGTCCTATCAGTGATGCAATATATGTCAAAAAGAAATATAAAATTTCAATCAAATGGATGATAAATACGACATAAATTCACAATTTTGGGTTAAATGCAATACTTACAAAGCAAAGCACCTATATTTAACAATTGTCCAAAAACGAAACTTTCAGGTGCAAATGTCCCTGTGTCGCTATGAAAAAAGAAGAACAATAACTATGCACGTGAAATAAACTGCATACATTACAAAGGAATCACCAGATCAACTATACATAGTGCAAAGGAGACACCATACACAAAGTTGTCAGAAATAAAAACTTCCGTGCATTTTTACATAAACTGTGATTAATATTTTTCAACGGTACATAAATTCTGAAATCAAACATCCAACAATTAACTATCATTGAGACGCATAGAATCTTAAAAAATTGTTTGCCGATAAACATGAAAATTGCCATAAAGGGTCTTGGATAAGTTTGTAGTACAATAAGCCAAGAATCCACGTGGACAGAACTGAAAAATGGCAGTGATTCGTAAAGGTGAGCGCTTAGATCATTTGAAAACCTTCAGCCCCGTTCGTTCAAATTGCCGAGTGGTCTAAAGTGTTCACATTTACTAGTTACTGACATATCACGTTTGTCCGCGTATGTTCCATTATCGCACTCGTCCAAAGTTGGTACATAAGAAAGAAAGACTTTGGATGACTTCTATTGGGTCGGTGGTTCTTCCTAGGTTTTCCCGGTTCTTCCTCTACCAAGTATACTTACCACCATGTATAAATATTCACAATCTGTAAAAACGATTGTAGACCAATACAAACAACAGCAACAACAACTGAAACTAATATATATATATATATATATATATATATATATATATATATATATATATATAGAGAGAGAGAGAGAGAGAGAGAGAGAGAGAGAGAGAGAGAGATAGATAGATAGATAGATAGATAGATAGATAGATAGATAGATAGATGTACAGAGGGACAGACATACAGATAGATAGCTAGATAGATAGATAGATAGATAGATAAATAAATAGATAGATAGATAGATAGATAGATAGATAGATAGATAGATAGATAGATAGATAGATAGATAGATAGATAACATTGTTGACGTCGGACAAGATAATATTTGCAAATTGCGGAGAAAATTTCCTCAGTCCTCTCGTAACCTTATATAGGGGAATCGAGGCTCTACATCTCCATATTCAATGGCAATTCCATATCTGCAATAATAATAATAATAATAATAATAATAATAATAATAATAATAATCTTTTTTTAATGTATCATAGACCACTTGGTAAGAAAAGGTAAAATACGTAACGTACAAATTCTGGAATTAACACACTATCTAATGGCATAGATTTTCTAATCACCCTCGACTTGATTAACCAGACATTGTCAAATTCCGTATGAAAACAGCAGTTTCCTTATCTTATTTACCCTAAAAGTACGGTGTTATTCCAATGTCAGTTGTAGGTTATATATTTGTGTTTGGAATCTTAAATCATTCATTTTAGTAGTTTGAACCAGTACCTAAGAATTATACCATATCTTATTAAATTCATTACTGACTTACTTATTAATGATTTTGGGTGTGTTTTGTAAAGCTTATAACATACACAAATATGCATGTCATTTGCTTTTCCAAGAAACAAATGAAGACTGGACATAGTTAAAAATTAATATCAAAATATTTTTGGAATAATATATTTGTAGACAGTTTGATTGTGTTTGTATGATTAGGATTTTTAACGTAGCTTTTAACAATTGTTCAGTCATATCGCTGCGATGTCTGCAGTGAGGGAGTTTATAGTGATGTCTAGCACTGGGGCATCATGCCGCAGACATGTAGCATGATGTCCCACCCAGTCACATTATCATGACACCAGGCCCACCAATCCTAACACTAACTTCTTAATGCTGAGCACCAAGCGAGGCATCTGTTAGTACCATATTTGTAAGTCTTTGGTATGACTCGGTCGAGGATCGAACCCACGACCTCCCCTTCCGCGCCGGAATCTCTAACCACTAGGCTACCTGAGCGGTTTTTGTAGATTGTTTACCAAAACGATTAAATCTAGTTTCTTAACAATAAAGTATTTTTGTTGTTTGTGTTGCTATTTGTGTTACACATATATCATGGGTTTTAATAAAGAGAAATGCACAACCAATATATTTATATTAAGAAAACGTCTCTATCAGGCAAACACCAAATACCAACTTTTATATCCTTTAAAATATCCCTCTTTTGAAAAAGAGTAAAATTTTAGTTATTTTCCCAGATTAATCGTTAATTTCATGATGGTTCGGTATTCATTTAATTGATGTAAAATTCTTTGAAGTTGAATAACAGTCTCGGCAAAGGCAATCAGGTTATCCACGTACAACAGGGAAAAATAAATTAGCAAACTCTACTTTTGCATTGTCATTTCGGTCGGAAATGTGTCTCAAAGTCATTCAGAAACAATGAAAATAAATTTGGTGATACAACACAGCCTTGTCTTACACCAGCCAGGCAGTAAAATATTTAATCCAATGAATTTGGAGTTTTCACATAAGACTTGACAGTTGCATATATGGCTTTTAGTATTGTAGGCATTTTACTGGTATTATTTATATTTGCTAATATGTGATGAAGTAAGATCCGTAAATACCGTCAAAAACCTTTTTTTATAATCAACAAAATGAGATTAAAATCAATGTGTTAGCTCACTCAAAGCGAACACATCAGTGTACTTAATTGATATAATTTTTATTTACTTTCATCGTCTCTTGCAGTTTGCAAAATTACTCTCTATGAATTAATTCAAAGTAGTATCAAGTTGATTTCATTCTCCTATTGTGAGTATTGTATGAAAGTTTTCTGATAGTGCAGAGCTGACATTTTGGACAAAAAGATTTCATTGTATTCATTCCAAAATTATTTCTCACTTGAAGGAATACTATATAATTTACAGCTATGTGGGTAATGGGATTAGTTAGAACCAATGCTGCTGCTGCTGCTACTACTACTACTACTACTACTACTACTACTACTACTACTACTACTACTACTAGTAGTAGTAGTAGTAGTAGTAGTACTCACAACATCGACGCAAACACTTAGGCTGATATTTCGGCATCGGTTTCTAAAGAGATAGTGATTGTCCAATGTAAAGGTTTAATAACAGCAAAATTTTAGTCATACAGCATTATCGAAAAATGTATATTATTAAGTTTTATAACTTCTCAAATCAGAAATATAGAAATAGACTGATTCACGTGTCAAAATTGTGAGACAGAATTAACATTGATAACGTTAAATTGAATAACGCGAGTATTTTAAGTGGTAAAACATCAGTTTAGTCAAAGGTACAAGACAATGGAACGAAACCTTTATTTGAGTCTTTAAAGGAGAGGTAGCTTAAAATAAATTGTGCCATTTATTTAATCAGGATAGTTTATACAATGGAATAAGTATTTTAACAAAACCAACGTAATTATGTTTTAAATAAAATTTTAAATGCGAAAGATACTCACGTGATTAAAAATGACACCGGAATGTAGATGAGAAGCACAATTGGAAATACAAAGACATGGTTGTCCAGCATCTTTCAATTTTTAACAGTGTTGCCACGCATCCAAAGTGGTTGTCGAAAGAGGGAATATCTACAGTTGTAATGGATAAAATGTATTATATTTATTGAATAGATACAAGTATAGATTTCTCAGAAAATTACACCTTAGGTGGTCACTCTAACAGTAGGCATTTATTTACAAGTTTGGATGGGCTACAGTTTTGCTTAAAGCTTTTGATGTTCAAAAAAAAATAACATATCAGAAAATAAAAATGTGCATTTCTTGATTTCAAACATAGAACAGCATCCTACTATGCTGGTGTGTACATTTTATTGACTGGTCGTAACATGGAGATAAGTTCCATCTTATTAAATGGAACGATAGTTAAACAATGCAGCATGAACAACTAATATGTTCTAAGCAAATGCATCGATTTGCACTCGCCTAAAGTTAAATTATTAAAGTACAGTTTTTGAAGATCAGGTAAACTTCGCACGATCATTCTACAATGATAAGACAAAAACGGATATATTATTTACAGCGAATACAGATATAAAGCAATAAATTGTGTTTCATGAGGTAGTAGTATTTTAGAATCAACGACGAATAACAACAATATTCACATAAATATTAATTCGTTCTTGAAAACGAAAGTAAATGTTCACGATGAACTTTCTTTGACTTTTCAATTACACCTAAAGAGATATTATCAGGTATACATTATTGTATTTACTTACATGTTTACGGCACTGTTTGCTTTGACTTTAAATGGTTCAATAATATGTACAACTACATTGAAACCTTAATACGTTGGCTATCTGCCTGACTGGTCTCGCCTCTTACCTTTATGCCAGACCCACTGTTATAAGGTAGACTTAAGAAGATCTTGTCCCTTGTTGTCAAGGGTAACAGGAAGTTTGTACGTAACCTAATACCTAGGTTACATGCATACAAATATTGACCCGCGACTAGGAGTCTTTTGTATATATGTAAGTCGGTAATACCAGCTATAAATATAGAAATTTCGTCAGATGTATATCCGTGTCCATGATATATATATATATATATATATATATATATATATATATATATATTAATGAATGGATGGATGGATTGATGGAAAGATAGATAGTCATTGCGTCAGCAACGTATATGATTATGCTGATCACGAATTTAAAGTCAAAACAAACAACTATCCTTCTATGTAAACAAAAGGAAGTCTTCTTCAATCCACAAGCCAATGTACTGACGAATATATAATATTTGAACAACATGAAATAAATAAATCGAAAAAAAGAAAAAGATTCACAAAAATAAATAAATTTACAACAGGTCTGCTGAATGAAAACAATGACATTCTGCAGCCAGTGCTGCTCTTACAGGAAGTCCTTTCTGATGAATGAGTTTGTCAACGTCCACTTAGCATGCAACCTGTAATAGGAAATTATCAAAGATTATTCAGGTTGTTTTTTGTGCGGAGTAAAGAACTGGGAAAATGAACCAGATCAAACGCTATTTTTTTCTACAGAAAATTACAAATAATTTAGCACAAATTAAAATATAAAATTGTATTCCAGAATAGCTAGAAGAAAACAAAATCACTGAAATGATAGGATATTTATTCATAATTACACCTTATCAGCTCAGTACATGTAGAATATTGCACGAATGGCTAAGCATTCCATGAAAACAAAGCATCATCTCTCATTAGAACACTGGATTAATCTGACAAGTTGGTTATCAACAGCAGTCATGCTGGTACAGAAAATGTCATAACATTGCTCTTACTACAGTCTAACTACAAATACACTCAACACTTACGTCATGTAAACGTAGTAGTTCCAATCGTGTCAGACATATAAAATTACACTATACTAATTCTTAAAACAAATGGCTGGATCATGTCGAAAATGAACCATACTTGACTTATCTAATCTGGATTTAGATTTTGCTTTCTAACGTAGCTTTAACGATTGCTACGATGTCTGCATTGAGGCAGTTTATTGTGATTCCTAGCACCGGGGCATTATACCGCAGACATGTAGCATGATGTTCACCCGGTCACATTATCTTAAGACAATGCCGACCAGTCCTAACACTAAACTCTTAAAGCTGATCACCTAGCGAGACAGATGTTAGTTTTAAAAAAAATTAGATGTCTTTGGCATGATATGGCCATGGTTTGAACCCGCAATCTCCCACATCTGAAACAGACGCTGTAACCACTAGGCCACCGGAGCTGACCGATTTATTTAACACAGTCAAATAATTGGTGTATATTTTTAGGTCAAATCAGATCGTGGCAACTGATATTCCAAGTCAACTAACAGTCAATATTTGCCCATGTCTTTGCCATAGCTTCCAGCATGAAAACTCCGACATTTAGACTATTTTTACACAACTGACACTTACTCGTTTATATCGTCACCATTTTACCATTTTCCGTGAATTCTAGTATTGGTTTCCAAATAAAACGCTTCGTTATAACATTAATTCGAATAAAATAAAATCTAAACGCGACCTCCAAATTTTACAACCTCCTCAAAGATGTTTAACTAATTGCTTTTGGGAATTCTGCAAATCATTCACCAAATATTAGAAGAGACTGGTTGGTTGATCTTATCAAATATTTTGCATCTTTAAAGACAAAAGTTTTCCAATCACTTTTCTTAATACAATGAATGGAAATGTTCTATCGAGAGACTTTTTTTTGGAATATTTCAATGTTGCATGATATTTTGCAATGACGTTAGCTCTGAAAAGATGAAAATATTAATCTACTATTTATTGAACCCTGTCTAGTGTCCGTTTGTATTCAATGCAGTATGTACAATAACCGTCAATGCAAGATAAACACTAAGAAGTAATGCTTGATCGATCAATTAGTATACATACCCGTTATTGAAAGAACATTACCATATCCTGGCCGTGTTGTCAGCCACACAATAAACTCTATACCCAACAGATCTCGCTAAATCAGAGCTGTGCTGGCTCAGTTGGTAGAGATTAGGGTTCGTTATTCGTGGGTCGCGGATTCGATACCCGTCTGTGTCGGCAAAACTATCGGCTTGAGAAAAGAACTTATAATGAGGCATCCAAGAATGTGTTACAAGTGCTACTGCCTGCCCCCACCCCCACCCCATCCGCCTCAATTCCCTACACCAGCCCCCATTTTAAAGCTTAGTCAAACGGTTCAATACTCACCCAGGCAAGGTGTGTCCGTTATGGAATGCTAGTAGCCAATAAAGACAATACTATGTCAGCTCCTGACATGTAAAAGTATCGACTGTTGTCCTAGTAAAATTTCATTCTATTTTATCTGAACAGGTAATCACTTCCTTCAAGAACGGTTACATCATCACGTAAGTCTTGTTATCTGTATTCCTTCGTTTCAATAACTTTGAAAGCAATGTTATGTCCGTACATTCCAGAACTCCTTTGTATAACATTGTCGAATGGAGAATCTTAAGACCACTTTATATGAAGTACTCAATAAATATGTTATTAACACGTATTGCAAGAATCAATAACTATAATCGCCTTAAAAGAGGAACCACATTTTAATTAACGACGTTATAGCGATGTACTGCCATATTTTTTATTTTCATTTTGGGTCTCCAGGCAGATCACCCTTCACTTTTGAAAAAAAAAAGAGAAAAAGTATTTACATGCATGTGTTTTCTTGATCCACCTGATGTGTATTTTGGTATTTCTGCTATTCTTATTTTTTAACTTTGTTCAAACGTGTCTATCATTTATAATTTTGATGGGATATTTATCCCAAGTGTTTCTATAGGGTTGCTGATCTGAGTAGGTTTTATTCACCTAATCTCAAAATTCCTTCTCTTGCTCACGTGGTAGACCTTTTATATATATATATATATATATATATATATATATATATATATATATATATATATATATATATATATATATATATATATATATATATATATATATAACCGGATTCATTTTTTCACGGTTTAAAAATACTAAATACGATGTTCACAATAAATCTACAGAGCCATTCAGACGCAAACTAATTTGAATAATGTAATAATTTGTACAAAGAGAATTACGTTTACGTTCATTTTTGAAGTCTATAAATAGTGACTCCCCAGAGGTCAATATCTTATTTCAAATATTATGGGGAATATTTTTCAGGCGAGATTGACACCACCCTGGTTGGTCGATCTCTTCAAACCATAGTCATTCCGTCATCACAACAAATTGATTGATTTATCCAAAGTTAATCTCATATCATTAGAAAATAAAGACTCGTGCAATTATTTTACTCTTGTCGTTATCTAGTCAAGACAAGTAGCTCGGAATTATAATAAATATACACAAATTGCATTCCCGGTGACAATTTTTAGAATTGTTTTAAAGTAAGTTTTGTACTTACAGTTATTGCGTGGGGATAATTAAAATATGCTACGGATTGGGTCAGTGAGGTTAGCGTTGTGTGTGGAAATGTGTAATAATAAACATTGCTCAAGTTTCACGTGTCAGTCATAAAATATTGATTATTGTTTCATTTTTTCTGCCCCCTTCTATCAACTCTGCATTGTTCTATCAATCAAAACTCTGCCTCAACGACCATTCACATAACTTCGGTAAACACATATCTCTCTTTCTATCAAGTTGTATAAAATTTGTTGTGGAAATGTCATGATATCGTTCTTTTTGTGGGCTGGAGTGTCAGACGTGTTTGTGCATGTGTGTGCGCGTGTGTGTGCGTGTCTTGTTTGCAATAGTGAACTTATCTGCAATTATTAAATAAAAGCGGAACTATCTAGAATGGCACTTTGTAAATCGATTTTTATTCCTGGGTCGTTAGTGTTATTTCGTAATTGCTTATGCCAAAAGGTATATAAATATGTATTGATCACCACAAACTTTGCTTTTGTGACCAGGATGATGATTGTTTAAAATTTACCTATTTCCAATGAAAAAACGGGGGATCTTGTCTTCTCGTTCACATAAGTAAAAAAACAACAAAATATGAATCAGAATTAACATGTATTTATACTAAAGTGATACAATTAGAACCATACAAGATTTCGAAGTGAGTAGTTTTTCGAGATTGACGATTATACTGAAAATCACTTTTTAAGAATCATCCCCCAAATGTAGTCTCCCACCATGTTCTCGTTATACTGTCCTTAGTAGCGGCGTTCAAAGTGTATTATATCCTGGTGGAAGCGCTCACCTTGCTCCGCTGAGTACGTTTCCATGTTCTCCATACATTTATCAAGATGAACGTCAATTATATATAGTTTACACAAGCTTATATGGACGTCACCAGACGGCAGAACTCAGAGCCAGATCGACCACATCATCATCAACGGTCGGTGGAAACACTCTTTGCAGGATGTGCGAGTGATGCGGAATGCTGACGTTGGTAGCGACCATTTTCTACTGGTGGCCAAGGTGACTTTGAAGCTTAGGAAAGTTAGGATAGGGGTCTCCAGGAATGAACGTTTTGATGTGGTCAAGCTAAAGAATCCAAAAGTGAAGGATGAGTTCAGGCTGGCTTTAAGGAGTAAGTTTAGTGCTCTAGGGGATGAGACAGCGCTGACCATCGACAATTTTAACAGAGCAATGAAGGAAGCAGAAGAAGAAGTTTTAGGTTACAGGAATACTAGGAAGACAGAGTGGATATCAGAAGAGACATGGACTCGCATAGTAGAGAGAAGACCGACTAAGAAGAGAATTCTGAATTCAAAATCACCAAGACTGAAAGAGAGAATTTTGCAGGAGTATAGAGGAAAAGACAAGGAGGTGAAGAAATCAGCAAGGAGAAACAGGAGAGAATTCGCAGAGAGGCTAGCAAAGGAGGCAGAGGTAGCAGCAGGGCAGAAAGACGTGAAAACGGTGTATCAGAACAAAAGAAACTGAAGGGCGACTATAGTCAGCACCACGACCTTCCAGTAAGAGATGAAGTTGGAACCTATGTCACAGTGGAGCAGGAGAAGATGAAAAGATGGAAGCAACATTATGAGTATATCCTGAATCGCCCAGACCCACCAGTACTCGCTGAGATTTTTGAAGCAGAGGAGGACCTTGACATCAATTGCAACGACATCACTGTTGAGGAGGTCAAGCAGGCTATTCACAGGCTGAAGAATGGGAAGGCACCTGGCGATGATGGAGTGTGCCCCCGAGATGCTGAAGGTAGAATACACATAGACGCCGAAGCTTCTTTGCCAGATTCTCCAAACAAAAGATATGGGATAGTGAGAAAGCACCATATGACTGGAAAACCGCAATCATAGTTAAACTTCCCAAGAGAGGAGATCTGGAAAACTGCAACAACTGGCGAGGAATCACATTGCTATCCCTCTCCAGTAAGATCTTTAGCCGCATCATTCTTCAACGCATTACAACTGTTGTGGACGGCATCCTACGCCAGGAACAGGCAGGCTTTAGGAAAGGCAAATCTTGCATCGACCACAACAACAGACTGAGGCAGATACTTGAGCAGTCTCATGAGTGGAATGGATCCCTTTATGTGGTCTTTGGGGACTTTGAAAAGGCCTTCGACAGCCTGCACCGAGCCTCTATGTGGAGGATCCTACAACATTATGGCATCCCCAAGAAACTTGTAAATGTCATCAGGTCCCTGTACGAGAACTTTGAGTGCAGAGTAATCCACAACAACCAACTCATTGAACCATTCAAGGTGGAAACCGGAGTGAAGCAAGGATGCATTCTCTCTCCGATCCTCTTCTCATTGGCCATTGATTGGATCATGCGCCGCACCACTGAGGGCAAGAGGCATGGAATACAGTGGACGTTGACCTCTATGCTGGATGACCTGGACTATGCCGACGATATCGGGTTGCTGGCAAGCAGACACCAGGATATTCAACAGAAGACACAACAGTTGGTACAGACAGCAAATACCATAGGTCTTCGAGTCAACATAGGGAAGACAAAGGTCTTGAGGAAGAATACTAGAGTGGGCAACCCAATCACCATCAACGACCAGCCCCTGCAAGAACTAGACGATTTCACTTACCTGGACAGTAAGGTCGCCACGGATGGAGATGGCACAAGGGAAGTCGTCACAAGAATCAGCAAGGCCAACCAGACCTTCGCAATGCTGAAGCCCATATGGAGGACAAGAAACCTTAGCGTCCACACGAAGATCCGTATCTTCAAGAGCAACGTGTTGAGCATCCTTTTGTACGGTTCAGAGTGTTGGAAGTCCACTGCAAGCATAGAACACAAGCTTGAAGTGTCTCAACTCAAACCAAATGCCTGCGACGCATCATGAGGATCTTCTGTCCAAACACGATCTCAAACGAGTAACTTCGGTACAGAGCGGGTGCAAGCACCATCTCTGAGATCATTTCAACTCGGCGATGGAGATGGCTCAGCTATGTCTGCAGAATGCCCCCTGACTCACTACCAAGGGTGGCACTGAGATGGACCCCACAGGAGAAAAAGAACCGTGGCAGACCCAAAGAGACCTGGCGACGAACAGTGGAGAGAGACCTTAAGACCAGAGGCCTCACCCTTCAGATCGCCCCAGCAATAGCTGCCGACAGACGGAAATGGTGCTCCATTGCTGTTGACTCAAGCACCAGATGGCGCAGAGAGGATTGATTGATTGATTGATTGATTGATTGATTGATTGATTGATTGATTGATTGATTGATAATATATAGTTTGAGAAACATCCTGCAGCCCATTGTGCCGTAGTTCTTTGTCAGAGTCTCAACCAGGTCCACATAATTTTCGGTTTTGTGATTGCCCATGAAGCTTGGAACAACTGCTACAAAACTGTTCCAATCCATGTTCTCCTTCCTAGTGAGCTTATTGGGAATTCATTGCACTTTAAAATCTGTATTCATGGTCCGACGATGACACCGGCTCTGACGTTTGCCTCAGACAGCTTAGGGAAGGAGATTTGAAGGTACTTAAAGGATGCCGACTCTTTATCTAGAGCTCAGACAAATTATTTCATAAGGCCCAGTTTGATGTCTTGTCTTGACATGCGTCCGTCTACGTGAGACGATGGCGTAGCTCCAGATTCAGCT